>CM073774.1:10840849-10979651 GCA_037158775.1 Hetaerina titia
AATCTCCATTACAACGAGAGGCAATTCCCAGAGAAAAGCCTTTGATTCCTAGGGACGGTATGCATTTTGTAAATCAATGGAGTGATTCCATCACCCAGGTCTCTATATCTCAATAATTAGCAGGATGATTTGGTGAAAATAACATTTTCAGGTATTTGATTTATTTGTGTCCATGTCATTTAAACTAATATTATATAATTTCCCGGGAAATTGAGGTATCCTCGTCGCTTGCTTGATATTTTACCTGTAGCTTAAGTCATAACGATTTGGTAGAGTGATGATGAAGGAAATAAACTGTTCGTTTACTAATGGAGGATGTGTAGCTATTAGCTGTTGACAAGTTGTCACCAGGAAAGAAGAAAATCCTATAGCCAATAAAAAATGCAGAAGAACTCCGATACCGGTATTTCGGTCACCAGGTGACCATCTACGGGGAGAGAATCGAAAGGGAACTTGACAATTGAAAGAAGACATGCACCAGGCACTGTCCAAAGTCAAGTGGGTGTTCAGGTCGGGGGGTGAGGTATATATGAGGTATATATAGGTTGGACCTACCGACCATCGCTTAACCCCTCCCCCCTTGCCCCTCCAGGTATATATATTCTTCCACTCCGATGTCCCCGAACCCACGTGGTTGACTGCTGTTCTTTCCTCGTGCCCCCGCTCGCGACATTCTCATGAGTTGTTTGCTCTCATAAATGAATCACACTCACCTCTTTACAATTGATGCCACCTCGCATTCATACGATACCTAAAATGCCTTAAGAGTCAAAATAAAGCTGCGAAAAGGGTCCGCAGAATCATTTTTCTGTTAATAACTAGCTAGATTTAAAAATGCAATCTCATTCAACTCCTCTTTGTAAAAATCATTGAATTCTCGCTTGCAATGTAGGTTTTTTTTACAGTTTCCTTGATGTGGAATGCATTTTGAGTTTTTTAACCTACCCTGATAATTATATCTATTTGAGAGATGGTTGAGGTCGATTCTTTGTGGAAATCCATCTGTTTAGCACGAAAGATGAATCAAAGAGACTGCGGAGAATGCTTGAGTGTAGCGAAACTAGTCGACACAATAAATTATTTCCTGCGGAAACGCAAAGCCTTTGACGTTCTTTCTCCGGGCTTTATATTTTTAATTACATACCATTCATTTGCTTGAATAACCTAATTCTGAGATTGTTTAAACACTATTTGGACTATTAGTTCAAAACTCCGTTAGTTATCCGCTAATTTTGTATTACAATATTAAACTTTTTTAATGGATAATTATAATGAAATTAGTTATTCGCTTGAAAAACCGTTGCATTCAATTCATTAGAAATAATAAGAATATGAAACTTGGATTGATTACACAGGCCAACAGTTGTTTTGGTGCCGGAGCTTTTAATGATGATTTAAAGAACAATTGGGGTGTTGAATCCAATTATGACACTAGTTTTTTCCTATCAGCTTTAGTTTTCAAGATATAGATATGTTGTTACTTACGTAAAAAAATCTTCTACATGATGATATGGGAATATTATATTAATAATAAAACCCACTAAATATAAAGACTTGATTTATTTCTAGGGCTGTTAAATCACCCACAAACACAACAGAATTTTACAATACAATTAAACACAAATACTAAAATTTTTTACTGTAATAAAAGAAATTGAAAAGAAAAAAATACATAAAAACATCACTCAACACATCGGAAGCTTCTTTTGCGCGATTTTCTTGAGTGCACTTTGTTCAAACAGTCTCGTTTTAAGCAGTAGCAGTAATCTGCCATCATATGGTTATCCCATCTTCCTTGGTAGCGAGCTTCCATTGTTTTTATATCCTGGTGAAATCTTTCACCTTGTTCTTCACTTGTGTCTCCTAAATTTCCAAGAAAATTGTCTAAGTGGCTGTGTAGGTAGTGAACTTTTGTGCTCATATTACATCCAAGTGATTTGAAGTTACTGAGCATAATGTTTACCAGCTCAATATAATTTTTACTTTTGTGATTTCCTAGAAAATTTTTTTATGACCTCAACAATTGACATTCAACTAATTTTTTCAATCTCATTCATTGACTCGACAAAAGCAGGATCCTTTGTAAGTTGTCTGATTTGTGGCCCCTCAAAAATACCAGCTTTAAGTTTTTCAATACTCATATGGGGCATCTTTAGTCTTAAGTAGCCGAAGCATGGCCCATCCTTGTCAAGAGCCTTTACAAATTGCTTCATTAGGCCTAATTTAATATGTAGAGGCGGTAAGATGATTTTCTCTCTTTCAACTAAAGATTCAGCAATGATGTTTTCTTTCCCAACAACCAAGTTTTCTCTCTTAGGCCACTCCTTCTTAATCCAGTGGTTTTGTCTGTCCCTGCTATCCCAGAGGCACAAGAAACAAGGATATTTTGTGTAGCCACTTTGCTGCCCAAGAAGAAAGTTCACCATTTTTAAATCTACACAAATCACCCAACGATGTCCCTGGTATTTTATCTTCTGTAAGACCAATGCTATTGTATCGTATTCTTCTTTCATTTTAGTTGAATGAGCGATTGGTATTGCGCCAAACCTGTTACCATTGTGAAGAAGTACACATTTTAAACTACGCTTGGAGCTATCAATAAACAAACGCCAATCACTAGCATCATATTGTGATAGTAGTTCCATTTTTCCAAAAGACCCCTAACGTCTAAACAAAATGTAAGATTGTCTTCTTGAGTAAAGAAGGGTAGCATATCCTTTTCCCTTGTGCGATAAAAACCTATTTTTGTACCGGGTTGCAGTAAATTCTTTTTCAGTTTTTCGGCGCACTTTCGACGACGGGCTCGACAATCGCAGAGCTGAAGGCAGCTTTGATCCAAGTGTTAGGGTACGCACTTTGGACAGCACATAACTGTATATTGTAAAGGCAGTGCTGGGTGCATGTATAAATAATGGCAGAGGAAATAATGCATCACTTCCCGATGAAGAGCCCAGGAGATGAGGCGAAAAGGTGGGAGTGGAAGAATACATCGACACAAGAAATAAAAAAAATCGATAATTTTCTCCTTGAATTTTTATTAGCTGAAATAATATGAAGCATCAGATAATATTATCTTATGAAACACGTAAGCCAACTCAAGGAGGGTGGTTTTTCTGATGCATGTGTTCATTTTGCATGCACGATTTGAGGAATACTTGGTTTCTACATGCTTTACAATGATTTCTGTTGTAATATTTCTGTCTGAATGCATAAGTGCGGGCAGATCACGCAGTGTAGGAGGGGAATATGGCAGGGCTTACCACCGTCACCTTTTACTAGATCTACCGAGGTCTGCGCGGAGGAATGGCAAGGGAGGCATGGGAGGGAGGGTGGAAGATGCTGGCGAAGAACTCATTCAATTGTTTAGTTGATCAAGCTTCCGTAAGCCAGTCAACCAAGGGATCGCAGACATTTCCGAAAGCAATAGAAAGTCAGAGGGTGGATTGGTACTAGTGGTAGGATTGATTATGAGAACCAATGCAATCATCAAAGATAATTAGGTTTAAGAGAAAGAGATATGCTAAAATGAGCATTAAATTAGATTACCTAAACAAGAGAAGGTAGAACAGTTTGCCCGAAGTGCTTTGGACGAAAGTGACTGAAATAGCAGGGACATAAGATGAAGAAGGGGATCGGGATGTGGCAAACGTACGGGCCTCCCACCGAGAGGGCCCGGGTTCGATTCTCGGCGGCGGATATTTTTCAGTGGTATCCCGATCCCTACTTGAGGTGCTTTGTGGAGGGCACTTTGAGAGAGTACGCCGTCCGTTGGATGGGACGTTAAGCTGCGAACCCCTTGGGGCCTTTCTTTAAAGAGTAGGGTAATGCCGACGCCGGGTTTCTCTCTCCACCCTTCCTCCTTTCCTGTCATACCTAATGGCGCCTCCCCATCAAAACTAACTAACTAAGATGAAGAAATACGCTTGACACATGCTATTTAATGAATTGTCTGACAAATATAGGAAGAAATATAATGGAGTACATTGTTTAAGGGCGTAGTTCTGCATGACTCAGGAATTTGGTGATCGAGGCAAAAGTACACGCACAGAATGTGGAAACTTTTGAAATGTGTGCTTGAAATGATAAAATGGGCATAGATGAAAAGAAATAAAGAGGCGGCTGGTGGTGGTCGTTGAGAGATATTCGAAAAAGGCAAGGACAAAGTGAAATATAGTAGAACCTTTTGAGGAGAACTTGAAAATCGAAACACTGTAAACATATGACAATTGCAGAGATTAATCAGAAAGTGTGGTTTATCGTTCGGGGTATTGAAGTATTGGTTCGATCAATCTGCTTATCAAAGTCGGAGGTTTACCGGATGAACGGATTTATTCCATTGATTCGCCAGATTTCAAGTCACAAACATTAATGCCTCCACTCCACGACCGCCAAATTATTTCGTTTTTTTTCTTTTGTCCGCCAATTAAATGAAAATTGAATTTTCGAAGGCGTTGTTCCTGCGGTCACCGTCCGTTTCCAGGAACGGCGGTCGGGTGCCATTGAAACAGCTGCGCCTCTATCGGATGTTTACTGCATGAAAGGAGTCTCCAAAGTTTTATTCCTTCTGCCGTGAAAACCGACGCTACCGCGAAATATGTCACCGAAATGCAACAGACGGTGCATGTTTTCGTGATATATGGCCACGAGAGCCCGGGAGGAGAAATGAAAGGCGGAGACTGCGAATCCGGCGGCCCGCGGCACTTAATTTCCGAGACGAGAGGCAACTTCATCGGGGTAGATTGTGAGCGCGAATTCGCGAAAGGCTGTGAAAAGAAATGAATGCGATTTCATTTCGCGGATAGATATGATCACAACCCATAATAATATCCCTATCAAGTGTATATCAACTAAAATTTGTTAAGAAATGTTTATCACGATATTCAAATTGACTCAGGTTTAATATTATGCCGATAGAGGGATGTCAGGGAATGGTGCAGCGAAGAAATAATTCGCCGATGAAGGGAACTTCCTTTCGCATGCGTATATTCTAAAGCGTGGTTCTTTTGCCTTATGTAATGATTTATTCCAGGGTAGCCTGCGGCGAGAGGAGTAAATATTAGATATCTTGTATCGATTTTTGCAATCACTAATCCTAATACCTTGACGTCTGAAATTACATTTGTATTGTATCTTGGTGCGATTGGTAATTGGTGGATTTCTCCTGGAATATCATTCAAATTCAGCGATGGGAATCGATATGCTCTACAAACAGCGGAGGGTATCGACCGCTTCCATCTGCCAACAATTATTCGCTGCTGACACTCAATTGTTTTGCTCATCCCATTCGACATATCATCACGATGCTGCTGAAAGATGATAGGTTGACGTGGTGATTTTCTGACGAGGTTTCGAAATTGTTTTGTGTTATAAAACTTATTTAATAGGAAAGATTTATCTTTCAGATACCAGTTTCTATATATAATATAATTTTATATTGTATATAGGGTTTTGCATAAGGAATAAACAGAATATGCCCGAATGTAAATATTTTGATATTTGAGATAGCTTGTGCAAACATTCGTGTGTAGTTGCAAAACCGCGTAATCTTTTTTGCGTAATTCTGTGTTCACGTCACAATTCATTCGGCAGTCTTTCATTAAAGTTGTCCATTTCTCTCGTTTAATTTAGAGTAACTTGGGGGCGATTTTTGGCACTTGTTTCGTGTTCTTTTTTTCTTGTTGGACTACATGTTGACTCTTTATAGATTATCTGTTTTTTATATTTTGCTTTCATTATTAGGTCAGATAGTATTACATTTCAATAATTTAAAACCATTTATTTCATTATGTGGTACTTTACTCCAGGCTAATTTTTCGGTCATAAATCCTTGCCAGTAATTGTTTTCAGGTATGCATTGAGTCGCGTGTAGTTCATTTACAGTTTTGCGTACTTTTCTTGGCTAATGTTTCATATTTTTAAGTTACGCTTAATAGCAATTCAATATTTATCCCACAATTAGTCCCTGTCGGTGCTTTTACATTTTCCTTGATTTTATTACTTTGTGGGCTTACGTGACTCCTTTTGAAAAGCACCTTTGATTACACAGTCGGATTCATGCAGACAGCTATGTTTTTATTAAAGGCATTACTAAATGCTTACACTCTCAAAACACAGCATTGTGCTTGAAGATTAGTTTCCGTAATTTTTATACCAAAGTAAGATTTAACATAAACGAGGCATGCATACAAACACGATGACAAAGACGAAGTTATAAGTCATGAAATGAAGCAGCAAACAGAGAAATGTTCTCACCTCTACATTTCAAGTATATGTATCCAAATACTTTATTACAAGAATTAAACTACATTCACGCGGAAGACGCCAAATTCCGCTTACCTAAGGAAAGCTCCACCTTTTCCCACCTCGCGGTAATAAAACCGTTTCGTTTTTTCAACGAGTAAAAGGGTACTCTCTCGAAGAATTAACCAATGTTATTGTGACCAACATGTATAATACACTGCCGCTATGGTGGTTATTCTTCTTCGAGCACTTGGAATTATGGGGTTGCAAGATGGCGTATTTAGGATACATTTCCTGCGTCCCAAATCCGGGACCCGAACAAGGTGTCTGAATTTGTGCTCTTTCTCTCCGTCTCACGAGTTCGGACACACTTCAAGATGTCATCCTCCCCAAATCTGAGGGACTTATGAGCCTAAATGACGAGTCTGGACGCAGCTTTGGGGAATTTCAAAAATCCCCTCCCGTTTTCCAAACCGCTTTCCCCTCTCCCACTTGCTCGCAGCAGAGACATCTGTCGGCGTATCGGAGAGATCGTTGGAGCACGCGGGCGCTCGCTTCTGCCGACGCGGGAGGCCCTGGCGGCCAAAGTAACAAGTAGGAGCCCTCGGCAGGGCGAATGTTGTCGTCGTCTCCCGCCCCCCGATCGCATCCCGCAACTTCGAGATCTCGCAATTTCCCGCCTCTCCCCTTCCACTCCGCCGCGCCCCTCACCCTTCTCCCGGAGTCACAACCGAAAAAACATCGGGGCACGCGCCCTTCCTAGCCCCACTCGACGGCACCCCGAAAGTTAACACCGGGGCTCCTCCCCTCCACCGCCTCCACTGACTCCAGTCTCGCCTTGGCTTCCGAAAGCGTCGCGTCGACGCCTCTCGGTCTCTACGTGCCGGGGTCGTGTCGCGCGCCACCGCCCCTGAAACACAGGTCTGCTGTCGAGGCGTCATCCCCAATCAAGTGTCAATTCGGCTCCCGCCCGCGCGTACCTGTCTACTTCATTTGTTAATTTATTTACTCCCGGAGGAATGGCATTCCGTTGTCACATCGACGGGGTGCGGTGACCTGTGTGTTTTGTGCGTGTATGTGTGTGTGTGCATACGTAGTTGTCACCGTCGTGAATTAACCGCATCTCTTAAGATCTCCTTCCTTTTCTTAAATTAACCCTTATTTTTGCGCTTTTATTAATTAAAATATAGCAGGGATACAGGGATGTCACCGAGGGAAGTAGATTAGCTGTCGTGTAAGAGGAATCCGCTCCCAACCTTTCGAGTCCCGTCTCGAAAGGACTCTTTCCTCCCGGGGACTGTCCTCGACGAGAGTAGTAAGGGAAGCACTCATTAAGAGATGACGGCGACGTCCGATTAAGGAGTCCCCGGAATCAGTTTGACCCTCCGAAAATCGAGGATATCTCTTCGGGGATTGGGGTCCAAGGATTCGTAAGCGACTTCCGGCTGTCGCCGTCCCCCCCTGGGTGGATTATGAATGAATGCGTGTGCCAAGGGTCGGGGGAAGAAGAAAGAGTCGCCTCTTAGCCATCTTAGCCCGGCGTCCGAATGGGGCATCGCCTCGAGTGGGGACCTCCGCCGCCCCGCGAAGCCAAACCACGCGGCCCGCCCATGAATCATCCGCTCGGTCGCAGGCGCCGCGGCACCCGGCCGCCACCCCTGGCCTCCTCGCGGACGTGGTGGATCGCCGTTGCCCTCGCACCGGCCCTGCTAGGTGAGTTCCTAGGTCGTTCCTACTCTAAATCTTCTAAGTTAATTATGCCCTTTTAAGTTACAAACTCGAGTGTGCTGTGGAGGAACCGTACAATAAAATTAGAGATGAAGACCATTACAATTTTCCACTTAATAAATAAAGATTTTCGTTTTTGTAGCACATCGAAACTATTCGAAAATAATTCTCATAATTATGTGGAAAATTACAAAAGTTTTCGTCTCTGTTATTACTTAAATTCCCTATTTTAATCTCAACGTTATAAATTCGTTAAACAGGGTAAATTGGTCCAAATATATGGCCCGTATTGCAGAAAAAGTTTCGATAATCGCATCAGTGGACAGACACCATAGGCCTCTGTATATGTCCAGAGACTTGGAAGGTGCGCGGTTGGGGATGGGCAGTGATCGGAGAGTGAGACGGAGGAGTGTCCGTCGAGGAAATGGTTGGCGTGTGGCGGAGAGCACGCCACGAGCCGATCGGGTGCCTCGGGGAGCACCCGCCGCCAACCGCTTCTTCCTCTGGCGACGACTCCCTTGCTCGTGTTCTGGGTCTCCCATCTTTGAAAACCTTGGCATCTGTAGCAATTTCGGTTTCTCCTTTGGAATAGCGCTGTAATATGGGGGTTGTTGCGACATTTTTTTATCCCAGGAGAAAAATTCATGTCAGATTTAGGGGTCTGCATATTCGGCATTTGTGGCATTTCTACAAAGAGGGTCTGCCTACGAACTTCTAATTTTCTCCTGCATTTCTGATGCTTGCTCTGATATGCCTGGAGTTCTTGACTATTTCTTCCGACGTCCTATTTTTTCCGCCTCCGCCCCGTTGTGTGTGTGTGTGTCTGTTTGGACGGTGTTCTCCGCCAATCGATCCCTCATTTTTCTCTACTAAATACAAGACGTGCAAACTCGGAAAAGATCGATCGAGATTGTTTCATTCCTGTCGTCGTCACGTTAGTGCGGTGAACTTATCAGGTGGAGAGGGAGGTAATAAAGCGGGAGTCCGGGTCCTCTCCTTCCCGCGGCGAGTCCGGGCAGCGGTGCCGGCCGGGCGTCGCGCGATTGACTGACCCCTGCCCCCTTTCCCCAGCCTTCCCCCCCCTTAGTGCCATCGGAATCTGAAGCGAAAGCAAATCGTGGCTGTGTCACTCGACCCGAGGGGAGATCGGAGGAGGGAAAGCGTTTGCTGTCGAATGTTTTCAATAATTCAAAACCCAACGCGCGCCGTGTGTATTTATTCGCTAATTGGAATATTTGGCCACGGCACTCCGATCCGATGAGTCGTTCGGAAGACAGTCGAACCGTCGTCCAACATTGAACAAGAGAGTGATAAATTTGTATTGTTTAATTCTCAAGCATGACATTATTGCTGATAATATATGCCATATATGTACTATTGGTATGTCTGAATAAATGTCCGTAGTTATCCTATATTTGGCAAGGAATGGGAGGTCATTTCAGGTTTCATATCGGAATTCTCACACACATCTCAAGGCATTGTGTTATCACCAACGTGGACCCCGTTTAATTTTTCAATGCAAAGAACAAGGAATAAATCTGGATTACGAGAGAAAAAACTAAGCACGTGTTTACAAAGGTACGTTGGTTCGAAGGCAGCGTTAGCGGGTAGATAATTTAGATAATATACAGATAGGGGGCATTCGGGGCCGGAGTGCCCCGGGTTCGAATAACAAATTATGCCTTTCATCCCTCTTCCTCTACGCACGCACACACATGCATTGAAATGCCCTCATTAGTCTCTCGATAGCCACTAGTGGGTGATATTTTTCGAAGGTCATCAGTGGTGCGTCCGAGGGGGGGAGGGACCTGGGGCGTCGCCTCGCTGACCCTCCCCCCTCCGCGTCCCCCGTGGAGCATCAAATCGGGGGGAGTGTGAGGGTGCTGGAGGGTGCGGGCGGGTGCCGCGTGGTAATGTTTCCGTGGCGCTGCAGGAAATTAGGGTGACGAGGTAGACTCAAGTTATGTTGTCTGCATTTTACACCTCTGGTCTCCTTGCGGTGGAGAGGGAAACCCTGCAATTAATACTTCAAGTTGAAATTGATGATGATTGCAATTTGAAATTATTTTACTTTGGGGAAGTTTTTGATTTTACTCAAGTTATTATGTTTCCTATGAAGACATCGTTAACTTAAAATGTACATTGTTTGTATCAAAAGTTTCATAAATATATAATTATTTCATATAATGTTACAATGCCTCTCAAAATTCTTCCAAGTACATTACCCTTGAGCGTCGACACACGTCTGCCTTTTCCACGACTTGAAGGCTCCCTTCCGGTGGGCGGATTCAGGATAAGGGTACCCTTAAGGGTATGCGTGCAATGCTTCTTTTGCGGCACTTAGGGTCCCGTGGGGGAGGATTTCACTTTCATAGGAAATAGGAATTAGTCTGCTGTTGCCAAGTCAGAACTGTAAGGAGGTTGGGGAACCGTTGTGATTAGAAGTTACAAAAGGTCTTCGCAAGCACTGTCATCTTATGTTAACTCCAATACGATCTGCGATCACACGCGCACCCTTAACCGACGCACATATCGCCTGGAAGTTGTTCATTTTATTGAACAATTTCACAACGCCCATAAATATTTGTATTTTGTTTATGAGGCTGCTGAACATGAATCCGTGGTGAACATTGCAAGAAATAAATCATTACTAATTAATTCGCATATTTTGCACTTCTGACAGAATTACCAATTTTTTTCATTTAATAAATTTTGTATATAATATAATGGGTGAAATAAACATTTCGGGGAAAGATTTGCTAAAATGTTTATGGTTGCCAGTTTTTCTGCCATTTGAAGGTTTATTCAGAGTAAATTTCATACCCCCAGACTGAAGTTGCTCTGGCCCTATTCCCTTTATGTGCTCTCGATAATATCGGACGTACTTATTAGTTGCCTCCTGCGCTTCTTCCGACAGATGTCCGATGGGCAACACTGCCATAAGGTGTCCCTGCCGCGCATAAGCACCTTGTGTACTATTCTGGGTATACATTACCCGGCGTATAGTTCCGTATACTTGCGAGCGGTTTCATTCGCAAATTCATGAAACTTCTCACGGCCTAAATGATCTATGGTCTATACGTAATCCGTTGTCTACATGTAATCCACAACACCAGGTCTCTAGCACTATGCGGAATCTTCGTTTTAGATCCTCCTCTATCCTAGCGATAAATGATATTTTGGCAAGGTCCTCAAAAAACCTCCTAGCAGTGTCTCCATAGTTGCTGTTTTCAGGACTGGCGAGTTTCGGTTTCTCGACTTCCAAACCCATTTCTAACGAGAAGGGATCTTGGGTCGACCGCTTGTTAGCGACAGCAAACTCATAATGTGCTACTGTCTCTCCGACCTGCCACTTATTCACTGTTAATTTATATGATAAATGTAACGAACATTCATAAAATCTAATCAAAGGGGCTATACCCTATTTTTCAAGTTTAATGGGAAAATTTAGAACTTCATCATATCCAATCTGGGCTTGCTAAAACGACCATTTTCACCACACGTGACTGCAACTACAACAAATAATAAAAATGTATCGTATAATGGTTTCTGAGGGTCTATATTTTCAAGGCAAGATAAATAAGTATAGAGGCCGCTTGAAGCCAGCGACTCGGTTCGTGACACAACATTTAACAAAATAGGGGCTAAACTAACTTATTATAAAAATATTAATTTTAGTTTTTAATATTAAAGCTAATTAAAGTACGAACAATTTGATGCATGCACAAGAATTATTCCGCATTTTGGATTGTTTGCGGGAACAATCGTCTTATTCAGCTCGTAATCAACATACTTCTATTGTTAATTTAGTAAGAAATGATCAAAAATTAAAATTCTAATAAATGACATTAAAAACACTTATCGTCCTCGGGCGATTCCATTTTCAAAATAAATTCCCCCCTTTTAGGAAGGAATTGGCAGCGATTTTTAGTGAACTTCGCACTTGCTACCTGCGAGGAGGTCACTTTTGATTTGAATGGAACAGCAGGTGCGCTAGTTCACGCCTACTTGCGGCGGCGGTTTGAGGTCAGGAACCTATTCTCTTGCCGATTCTATCGTCAAGATACCCTGAATAGGTGTAAACAAAAAATGCCAAGACCGTAAACTTGATTGGCACTAAGTGATAAGAAAAAAGGAAAGAAGAGAAAAAAGAGTTGAAAGAATACAAGTAAGGGGAGAAATAGGGAACACACACACTAGGTCACTTGGGTGTGTTTGAGAAATAGTGACCCACGTATACCTCAATCACACACAAAAGGCAAAATAAATAATAAAACAAACTTAAAACCACTCGATCACTAGAGTGTGTTAAGAAATAACAGTCACTCCCGTGAATCGCACTCATTCACTCAGTCAGGGTTTACAAGGATCCCTCCTATGCCAGTGACCCGTCAATCACACAGATGAATATAAAATTATAACACGGATGTACGGATGCTATCCCTCATTCACTCAATCATTCAGGTGTGCTCGAAAACAAAGACCTTTGCGACTCACAAATACTTACACTGTCAGGGTTTACTAGGATTCCTCATATGCCAGGGACCCGCCAATCTCACAGAAATAACAAAACGAAAAATAAGGGACTACCGTAAGCACACAATCACTCAGGTGTATCGGACCTTTGTGAATCACATTCACACACACTTAGGGTTTACAAGGATTCCTCCTATGTCAGGGACCCGTCAAAGACACAAACAAAATTAAAGAACTAAAATCGGGGGTAGGTAAGTACCTAGAGAAAAATTTTCTCTAGGCACTTACCTACCTCCGATTTTAGTTCCTTAAATTTTGGTTGTGTGTCGTCTATTGTAGTTTTTTCAATTATTCCATACTATTGGCCGCAAGAGCTCAATTAATTCATTATTAGTTTGGCTTTCCAGTCATCTGAGCTTAATAAATTCCACCAACTAAAAACTAAGTGCGATAAGGTTGGCGAGGACATCCGTTTCCTTAAAAATTGTGAACATAACAATATCTTTCCTAACTTCATCAATTCACTTCCTCTTTACAGAAAGCGGAACCTTCATTAGGATTGGGTTCATCCGCAAAGGCTGTGAAAGGCAGATTAAAAATAATGTCCAGTCTTCTAAAAATTCCTCATCTTCTTATTTCAAACGTAATTTTCTATTTGTCAAAAGAGGCAAAAGAATGCTTTTACCTCGAGTCCGACAAAGGTAACTTGTGTGTCATCATGGACAAAGACAAATATTTTGAAAAAGTCAATCTCCTGTTGTCAAACGGTCCTTATTCTGAGGTTAAAATCAACCCAATTAGCAAACTTGTGGCACAGTTTAAATCGGTCCTAAATGATTGTCCCATTCTCATCGATAAGAAGACAAAATTCAAACTTTGTGTCTAATCCGATTTTACCTAGACTTTATTGTCTTCCCAAAGTCCATAAAACAAACTGCCCCATGAGACATATCGTTGCTGGTATTGATTCACCCACCTACCTGTTATGTAAATGCTTGATTTCCCAATTCTCAAGGCTTAACTTTGTTAGCCTTCACTCGGTTAAGAATAGCGTTGATTTTGTTAGTAAAATTTAAGATTATAACTTCTCAGAGGGTGAAATCATAGTCCCATTCGACGTCTCTAACCTTTTCCCTAGTGTTCCCATTGACATTGCCATTCAAGCAGTGGAAAAATGGCCAAAATCTCTTTCTTCAGATTCCAAAACCATCCAAGAATATGTAAGACTATCAAAAGTCTATCAGAAGAAGGGATATATGCCGGAGATTTATTATTTTCATCTCGAAACTACATATCTCTACTATACTCGTATTGTACACATTTTCGAAACAGGTTTAAACGTTTGTCATAACTCTGAAGTATTTTATAAATTCCTCAGCATAACATTCTGCCATCTGGGACCGCAGCCAAGCAATGACGGCATTTCTAAGTTCCTCAAAACATGCGGTAGCCTAACTTTTCAGTCGTTTTCAATGCAACAGAGTCTTAGAAATCTGTGGAAAACTTTCTAAATATTTCAGATATCGTAAAAACGTATCGTATTCACGACATTTTCGTCAATTTTCAGGTTTAGCAGTTCTCATTGTTCACCACCACAGACGGGCGCCACTCCCGTCATCATCATGGACATTTGTGTTTACTCTTAAACGGACGACAACACAGACGCACAACTCTCAATTTCCCGATGATGAATGTAAGCAGCTTTGAAGTATTTTATCAGTGAAAACCTCATCACTAAACGAGCTTCACTTTGGCGGGTATTTCAATGGTATTATTTACTTTGACTCGCCAAAGTAAACGAGCGGCGCGACCTTCCAACCACTGCAATTCGAGGCGCACTGACCTATAACTGTGTGCGTAATTACAGCGACCATTCGGCTCCCTCCACTAATTCATACCCTACACGAAAACGGAGGTCACTTTCTCGACAGCCGTCGTATCTGACAAATATTTCGTACTATGTAAACAAAAAATACCGGGACCGTAATATTTCCATCGTATTATGTGTTTCAACTATTTCTTGTCTGTTGATTTCATTCGTTGCCCTTGAGTACTTATTCTCTTTTTCTCAAGAATTTGACCTAGAAGACCTTCGGCGTGTGTCAACTGATACTTTTTCATTAATAAGCGGCATCTCACTGCTCTCAAGTGGATTGTTATCAAACTGTATTTTTCCGTATTGATTTCGCGCTCGGTGGCATCCTGTTTCCCGCGGAGGTGTTGGTGATATGCTCGGGACGGACGCCCAGGAGCGAGATAGCGTGGAGGAATGTTTTAAGAGTTTTTCGTTATTTGACCGACTCTAGTTTTATTTCCCGCGGCGGCGGCGCATTTTCTGGCCGCTCCAGATCGCTCGCCTCGCGGCATTACATTGTGCTTCGGTGGGAAGTGCCGCTCCCCCTCCCCTCTCGCCCTCCACTCCACGTTTATTTTTACACCGATATCCAATTTAATCCTGCCCTAAGTCCACGTTTGGCCACCGGGGAAATCAAACGTACATATGGAATTACGCAGATTGATTCGTATAAGCTTCTTTTTTTTGTAATCCGAAATGTCGGTAATGTAAAATACGCGTACTATTACACAGGAATATGCTCAATTTCCGCGATGATAAGAGAAGGTGAATAATTTCTTTTGATGTTGTTGAACTTTCTCTAGGTTCTCGTATTTCTTCCATCCCATCCTTTTTCTTGCAATGCTTCCTTCGCCTTGACCACGTTCCCGCATGCTCTTTTGTTCCTTTTGATTTTGTTATTCTTCGGCTCTCGTCAAACTATTAATGCTAAATGTTGTCGATAATGTCTTAACTATTAAAAATTCAAGCACAGACATGAAACGGAAGCATGGTTTTATGTCAATGGCGATGTGCCACGTCCGCATGCCAGGCGTTACAATCACACGCAACCTGTGATGTCCGTCCTTGAGTTACGAGCGGAAACACTTTTGAACCTTGCCGCCATCCCTCCCCACCCTTCGCAAGATTGCGTGGGATATGGGCGCTTCATGACTCCACGTATGTAACAATCGGCGCTCTCTATCGAACAGAGCATTGACATTTTCTGAAAACAAAGAACTCGGAAGGAGCGCCTTCAGGTTTTAAGTTTGCCTTGTCCACTGCTATTATTGATCAGTCGTGGGTTTGCACAGGCAAGGTACGCTTCCTTCGAAAGAAATCGCCTATTTTATTTTTTTGGAGTCAAAATACATAAATTGGAGCAGAAATTTCAAAACTGTTTCAATTTGCTGATAAATTCTTAATTTATCTTGAAATGATAGTTTCATTCATGAGTTTTTACACAATTCTTCCACGTACTCCTATCTCTTCATTAGCCAAAGGGGCTTTGTTTTAGTATTTTTCTGGACGCAAGATTCCTGCTAAACCCCCAATCTTCCCGGAGGACGCTAAGTGAAATGTGCGTGTCTCCCCCGGTTTCTTGTCCTGAATGACCTGCGCCCTCACTCCCCCAATGGGATGGATGCACTCTCGTCGCAGCGATGACCCCCGCGAACCGAGTGCTCGCAGTGGGAGCGCCGGGGAGGAGCACCGGCCCACTCCCAACACTTCTCCTCTCCTCCATTTCCCTCGACCCTTCTCCCCCTCTTTGCAAAATCGCTCGCTGAGCGACGTCTTACTCCCCAAGGCCATTTCGTTGGCTCGCCGAGGGTCTTTGGGAAGGGAACCGAGTTCATCGTCATTTTCCGTGAATTCGGCGTTACATGGACACGCGCAGGGCGAGCAGGGTTGGCCAGTTGTATCCCACCATTAAGTCAGTCAGCCATTCCAACAAATGCGTTTCACTTTTTGTACCGACCACAACTTACGATAATATCCCGATTTATTTTTGTTTACTGAATCTGTATTACTATGCAGAACTTTGGTTCTTAGATTACCATCGAAAATACTGTGGGAGATGTTACTTTCTGCCACAAAACTGCGATAAAATTAAGACATATAGATAAATAGTCGTCTTTATTTTGAGCCGAAATTGAGAACACCTAACTGCTTTTACCAATTAAACATATGGATAAATTCCACAAGTTATGCATAAATAGCACCAAAATTAATACATATAATATTTTCGGACTAACAGCAACTAATTACATTAGTTGTCTAGTTAATTAATAACTATAACACAAAGTATTGAACATACACACATACAATACATACAAATACTATACATGCACCTACCAATATATGCAAGCAATACTTGTAAAACAATATTCCTGGCTATATTGACAAACGCCAATGCAAAGTATGATGCTCCTGAGAAAAAAGGAACTATCTTGCAGTCTGTTTACTGCTGGATAATCATTTTCACTGGTTGGTTTTCTGTGAAATTAGTGATGCATGAAGTGCGCGCTTGAATGACGGGAGAGAAGGTGCATTGGTTATACGACGGATGATAGCTCATTGCAATGACGGCATGCCACAGTGACTGCAAATGACTGGTTGTGTTGAGTTGCTCTCTGTTTAGGGATAACGAATTGATGATTACCTCTCGTATTTGTTTACTTATTCTATCAAGGCTATTGAAGTCATTGGTAAAATACTGAGGGGTTTTATAGTTTAGCGTTGAAAGGAGAGCACGTGTAGTTTCCTGCGAGAATCCAGAGATAGCCACTTGAGTTTGTTAAAATATTCTGTGATGTGATCTGAAATTTTCAAATTGTAAATTAAGGGTACCCATGAGTTAAATGCCCTTTGTAGTTTTACCGACAGCTCGTTTGAAAGGTCTTGATAAGCTATGTCACCATACTCAAAGTGAGGAATAATGAGAGAAGAAACTATCCGCTTTTTTAATGTGATGGACATCGTCAGCAGTATTTCAATCCTAGGATTGGTTTATTGCAGCCCTCCATTCGCCTCTATTAAATGTTAATTCCCTCAATCATTGACACCTTCTCTGTTTTACGTCTAATGAGCATAACATACTGATATCTCCTAAGGGAGGGATCTCCTTCATCCCTTGTCCCTCTCCGTGGGGGAGCCCTCCTCTTAACTGCAGCGTTGGGCCAAATTCCTCACCTTGGGTAGTAGAGCGTTTTATGTTGCACGTTCTTGTGGTGGTAGTATTTTGCCTTGCTACTTACTAAAATCTACCTTGCACTTTCTTAGATAAATTTCTTCCTGCATCCTAAGGTTCAATTATTTGCTATAATTAGGCATGTGTACTTGCATGCTTGTGTAGTGAAGGAAGGTAGATGTGTATTTGCATGCGTGTAAAATGATCGGATGTTTCTATGAATGTATGTACTACTGTGGATTTGGGTTTGCATGTGTGTGTTAGTTTTGAATGCGGTTTTTCTTTTTTCCTTTTTTTTGGGTGGTGACCTAATACCCCTCGCCGCACGCCCTTGCGGTGGCTTCCGGGGCATTATGTAGATGTGATAAAAAAAGGGAAGGTGGTGACGGATTGACAGTTCTGCGAATTTTAAAAACTTGTGAAGACCATGGGAAATGTCCTACATCCTTTCTCTCCTATGTCCATTCCTTGTCCAAACAGTCGTCCTGGACGGTGTATCATCCGATACTGTCAAGGTCACGTCGGGTGTACCACAAGAATGTGTCATTGGCCCCCTCCTATTCTTTATTTACATAAATACCGTAGTTATAAGCAAGCTCCGTCTTTTCGCCGATGATGCAGTAATTTATGGGGACATCCGAAGTCACGAAGACAGAGTCGTGTTAGCCAACGACCTAGATGCAATTCAAAATTGGTGCGATACATGGCAATTGGAATTAAATTTAAGAAAATGTCTAGTAATTCATTTTTGGGAAAAGATTAATTCCCTCCCTTATAGTTACAAAGTGAAAAAAAACCAAAATCGCGAGGGTAGATTCCTTTAAATACTTGGGTGTAACAATTACTCACGATCTGTCCTGGGGAAAACACATACGAGAAATATGCGGTCGTGCTAATAAAAAATTGGGATTTGTGAAAAGAGTGCTAGGTAAATGCGATGAAAAGGTGAAAGAACGATGTTTCCTTGCCTTGGTCAAGCCCCACCTAGAGTATGCTGCCAGTATATGGGATCCTCATAATATAAATTTCATTTCGGAATTAGATCGAGTTCAGCGGAGGGGGGCTAGATTTGTCAAACATTGTTATGACCAACTCAGCAGCGTATCCACTTTGCTAGACAATTTAGGTTGGGATTCTCTTACACAGCGGCGTTTCCAATATAGATTAAACTTATTAAAAACATTTAAAAATGGGCCCTTTTCCGATAACATCAAGGATATAATACGAACCCCAACGTATTACGGTCGAAGGGATCACGAATATAAGACTAGAGAGATAGACTGCAAGACTGACAGGTTTAAAATGTCATTTTTTCCAAGAGCGATAAGGGACCAGAATGCTTGTAGCCGAAATTCCCCAGGACATCTACATCTACATCTACATCTACATAATACCCCGCAAGCCGCCGCAAGGGCGTGTGGCGGGGGGTGTTAGGTCACCACCCGAAAAAGGAAAAAAGAAATAACGCATTACTGTAAACAGCAATACATTATTTAATGGCATGCGGGAAGGGTTTTGACCCTTTTTGACATGGTTCATTACAATAAGTATTAACGTACAGGTTAGGGACTGCGCGAGGATATGTGTGTATGTGTGTGTGTGTGCACTGTTGTGGATTGGGGTTTGCATGTGTGTGTTGGTTTTGAATGCGGTGTTTCTTTTTTTCCTTTTTCTTTTTTCCTTTTTTTGGGTGGTGGCCTAACACCCCCCGCCACACGCCCTTGCGGCGGCTTGCGGGGTATTATGTAGATGTAGATGTATATATATATATGTGTGTGTGTGTGTATATTTTAATATATGTATATATATGTATATTTTAATATATGTATATATATATGTATATTTTAATATATGTATATATATGTATATTTTAATATATGTATATATATGTATATTTTAATATATGTATATATATATGCGTGCATATATATATATATATGTGTGTGTGTGAATATGTATATATGTATCTATTTTTTCTTACAGGTTCCCCCCACCTTTCCTCACCTAACCCCCAACCCCCTCAACCCTTACCCTTCCCTCATGGTGCTACACCCCCTGCCACACACCTTTTTGGTGGCTCGCAGGGTATTTATGTAGATGTAGACATCTCGTGTAAGGAGAGTCCTATTAAAGTCCCGGAGTTGAAGGTAAATGTTTCATTCTACAAGGCCGTTGAACTCGTGAATTGCATTTTTATCCTTCGCTCCGCGGTTTATTATTTCCAGGTGTCTTTGGAAAATTCTCAAGAACCATAAATGTAATGTTTAATTCCTTGTACATTCCCTTACAGCGTAAACCTTGTATCTATTTAATTTCAAGTTGGGTGGAGTTTGAATGCGTAGTTGAGATTATACGATACTCGGGCCTAAACTCGCACCAAGGCTAAGAGAGGCGAAAAAGGAACCCTTGTTCCATTCACTCCACAATAGCACTAACTACATGGATTCCAACTTCTCATTGCACTGATCATTGCACGGATATAGAAACAAAGTAAATATTGATGTAAATGACATTACAGTCGGTCCGGGCGTTTTCCTTCTCGGCGGGTTGACTCGAGTGCCCACGTTAAGCAATCCGATGAATTCGATGGTTTCAAGGCTATACTTTGTGAGAATTCGTGATCACTGAATCAATAAATTTGGTATATTTTCACACAAAGAAAATTGTTGTGAACATATTTGTGTAAAAAGAACAAAATATTTTCTTCACAAAAAATTTTTCCTGTGGAGAAAAAGCCATGTTTATGTCCTCAGTAAGCAATCCGATATTAGTTTTCCTAACGGCTGTTGACCTTGTCTGCCGTGCCCTATGCGCCTGAGTGTTGACTCGAAACGGATGAGCTCTGCCATCGAAAGCCTGCCCTGCCATGTTAGCCTACCGGTCTTGGTGATGATTTTGGTGCCGGGGAGTGCACCCAATCGAGTGAATCGTCCGCGTTGGTGGCACGGTCATGAGACCGCACCAATTCCACGCTGAGGGGTGGCAGGAGAAGGGGTGAGGAAATGCACGTCGTCGACTATTGCCGCCGAGGCCCTGTCTGCTCGCGGAAATGAGTAAGGGGTCGGGGTTTTTTCTTCCGGGCGGCTCCTTGCGCCGCCAGCGATTTCGCAAGGAAGGGGTCACTCACTGCCAACGCACAGGGTGCCAACTCCTCTCCACATGATTGTACGAGGGTAAATAGAAATGTTCTCGGAATGGAATAGAAATAAACGACATACTTCGGTGAAAATTGTGAATTTTTCCACGTAGTCTCCTCGTACACTAATGCGCGCTTAGTCCAGCAATGCTCCAACGTCTCGATCCCGTCTCGAAAGTTAGACTCCTCCAGGTCTGCAAAATACTGCCCGTCTACTTCGGCTGTCAGTTCTTTGTTTGAAGAGAATCTCTGTCCACCGCGGAAAATTGTACACTTGGGGAAGATATGGAAATCTGATGGAGACAAATTTAAAGAAAGGATAAAGCAGCACAAAACTTAAGTAAAGAATAAGAACACTAGATTCCTCTTTGAAAAGGACCTTATCGAACGTGCCCCGGAAGTGGCTTTGAGACTGAAATTCTCCATTTCGAAAATATAGGCCATGGACTCAAGTCATTGGAGCAATTAGAAATTTTAAAATGTTTCCGTTGCGAGAATGAACTTGCAACCGAAATTCAGTTATCCCTCGCACCCTCACCCCCACTCCTACATCCACCACTCTTTCAAGTCCAGTGGTCCCCACAGGGGATATCATCCCCCTCCCAAACGAACCCCCACTAACAGTCAAAGATCGGCAGCGAAGGCTGTGCTTCCCTTTTCCTCCCTGTTGCCTAATTGCTCCAATGACTTGAGTCCATGGCCTATATTTTCGAAATGGAGAATTTCAGTCTAAATGTCACTTCCGGGGCACGTTCGATAAGGTCCTTTTCAAAGAGGAATGTGGTGTTCTTATTCTTTACTTAAGTTTTGTGCTGCTTTATCCTTTCTTTAAATTTCCGTCCCGTTTACTCAATATATGTTACTCCAAGCAATTAAATTCATACACTCCTCTCTTCGCGTCCCAGGGAACTTTGTCTTGAGCAAGTGAGATCAGGTTCCCAAGGCATTGTGAAAGGCAACTTAATATTTCCTTTTGGTGACTTGTTCATTACTTTTTGAGAAATGTTTCCCTAAATAGAGGATTGGTCGCCAATAGGCAATTAGGGGGGGGGTATTTTCTACATTCAGGGTCGCAAATGTTTCTCGCGCTTATTTTATTAAGTCTCTCCCTTTTCCTCCTCCACCCTCAAGTGACTCTCTCCTTGGACACTCGGCCCCAACCCTCTTCCATTACCCTTCTCCTGCCGGTTTCTCTTCCCGACTGCCGCTCCCTTTCGTCCCGGCCGCCGGCGCTCCACTCCGCTCCCGCGAGGGGTCGATGTGGCGTGCGTGTCGCCTCTGTCCTTCTTTCGGGCGACTCGTCGTTTCTACGGAGGGGAGCGTGCGCTGGGAAAAAGGGCCGAAAGGTATAATTGGGAGGCGGCGAACCCTTTCCCTTCCCTCCTCCCCTGTTCCCCGTGGTCCGTGCTGATGGATTGGGGAGATATCGTGGACTGACGTCGCGAACGTCCCATTTGCTTGATGCGTTTTTGTGTTCACGCAATTAGGGCGGTAACTCGAGCGCGCCCCTCCCCCCTCATCCTCCCCCTCGCCGTCGCCATGGAAACGACGGCGATCTCCCCCTCCCTCGGACACCTCGCTGGCCCCGAAGCCGGTCCATCTGGAGAGCTCCCCGTGGGTTTAAGGTCGCCCCAGTCCCCTCTCTCTCTCTCTCCGCTCACGGGAGAGAAGACTGCCTTCTCGAGAGGAAGTGCCGCCATTTGATCGTCACCGATAAGGGACGGGCCCTGACTGGGGTATGGCTGCCACTCCCGGTATGCTTGCATGCGTCGTGGGATGCGGCTGTTGCCCCGGTGGAGCCAAGTCAGCCATCAGTGAGAAAGTCATTGGCCATGCGTGAGAGCAGATCGTAAATTAAAGGGAAAATCGATAAAATGCTCACTTCTGGTTGAAACATGTACGGGGAATGTGTGCACAAGCTACCAGGAAATTGGGAATTATTTATTAGGAGTGTTAGGTAATGGTAATGAAAATATCAAAGAGAAATGTTACCTTTCGATGGTTAGGCCTCATTTAGATTATGTTGCAAGTATATATGGGATCTTTATGAAGTTGCATTAATTGCTGAATTGGATCGCGTGAAGCGCGGAGGCGCTAGATTTGCAAAATTTGTTATGATAAATTTAGTAGCGTATCCAAAATATTAGAGCAGCTAGGCTGGGAAGCACTTAACGGAGCGAAGGTTAAACTACAGTTGAAATCACTTGCATGCATTGGACGGATGTGTTTGAGTGCTGCTGAGAATGCTTAGGGGATTTAGGCTGGGAGCCCCTTGAAATACGAAGAGAACAAGCGAGACTTTGACTTTTAGAAAGATTCAGAACCAGCGAGTTTAACGTTGGCACAAAAGGAATAATAATGGCCCCACACTACTTAGGTAGATCAGACCACAAAGATAAAATAAGGGAGACAGATTCCAATACAGATGGATTCAAATACTCATTCTTTCCCATATCAATCAGGAATCATAATAGTAATAAACTAAAGTCATTTTAGCAATATTAAAAAGATTTAAGTTGCAAGTCGGAACAAAATTAAAAATTCAAAGATTGTGCATGTGTATGTTTGTTGGTAGTTTGTGGGTTTGCATGTGTGTGAAAGGGTTGGGGTGAAAGGGTTCGTGCATGAATGTTTACCATGTTTGGTTTGAGGGCTATAAATTTGTGGCTTCTGCATGCGGTTTTTTTCTAAATTACGGGTGGTGCCCTAACACCCCCCGCCACACGCCCTTGCGGCGGCTTTCGGGGTATTGAGTAGCGTAGATGTAGATTGCTTGTAAGGCCCCATTTAGAATATGCATGTAGCGTATGGGATCCGTGTGAAAAAGGCCTCATTTGGGAAATTGAGAAGGTCCAACGCCGGGCAGCTCGTTTCGTGGAAAACTGTTACGATAAAACGAAAAGCGTCACTGAAATGCTTATGGAGTTGGGATGGAATCATTGAAAGAAAGACGACTCAATGCTAGGTTACACTTGCTAAATAATTTCAGATCCGCATGTTTCAGCACCGAGGTCTCGAAAATTATTCGCACTCCAACATACATTGGTCGCTTGGATCATTTGTACAAAATTCGGGAAATAGATGCCAGGACTAGCAGACTCAAGAACTCCTTCTTCCCACGGACAATACGGGATAACAACTTTAGGGTCACACTCGGAGATAACAAAAATGCCACTTGCCACCCTCCGCGTCTAGGTAACAATTAGTTATACTCAATTGCATGCACTTTCACTAATCTCCTGTGTGTTGTTGTCAAAACCCTTCCCGCATGGCCGCATTGGAATGCCATTAAGTAATGTAGTGCTGTTTACAGTATTGTTTGCTATGCTTTTGGTACCCTAAATTTCCCCTTCCATCCCTTGTCCCTCTCCGTGGGGGAGCCCTCCTCCTACCTGCAGCGTTGGGCCAAATGCCTCACCTTGGGTAGGAGAGCGTTTTGTTTTGCACGTACTTGTTCCCAAAATCTACCGTGGACGTTCTTGGATAAATTTCTTGCTGCATCTTAAGACACGATAATTTGTTATAATTAAGCATATGTACTTGAATACTTGTGGAGTGAAGGGAGGTAGATGTGTATTTGCATGCGCGTGGAATGATAGGATGTTTCTATGAATGTGTGGACTACTGTGGATTTGGGTTTGCATGTATCTACATCCACATACAGGTCCATGAAAATGTTGCGCAATAGGTAATAGAGTAGATGGTTCCAACCTATTCGGAAGTTTAGCATTTATCAGGGGGCGGAGGGGGGAAGAGACGCCAGAGGTGGGGAATGATTATGGTGATCGTAGCCCGTTATCGCCGGTACTTACCCACATGCGTGCTGTGGAAATGGTAAGAGCTTGATGCGGAAATACCAGTTATTAAATCGATTATGGTTTCAGATAATTAAGCAGTAATGAGTCAGACAGTTAAGGGAGTGGTGTTATTACCGCATGCTTTATGTGAACAATGTGAGAGATGGGGTTATTCACGCAAGAAAACGAAATTAATATATTTACTAAGACTTTATACTTTTCCCGTTAACGGTTCCTATGGTGCGGCTTTCGATATCACTTTCTTGATACATTCCCATTTTTTTTCGATATAACCACTCTTTACCGTCCTCCATGATTTTCTCTACAGCCTGCTGATACTCCTTCCTTGTTAATCCATTTAATGCTTCTACCTTCCATTTCCTGACTTGCCACCCCTGCCTTTTTTGAAACGGACGTTACATATCATAACAACTAAATTGTGGTCAGAGTCCGCATCCGCTCCTGGGAAACTGTGCGAATTTATCACACTGTTCCTAAACCTGTGCCTAACCATAATATCTACATCTACATCTACATAATACCCCGCAAGCCGCCGCAAGGGCGTGTGGCGGGGGGTGTTAGGCCACCACCCAAAAAAAGGAAAAAAGAAAAAGGAAAAAAAGAAACACCGCATTCAAAACCAACACACACATGCAAACCCCAATCCACAACAGTGCACACATTCATTGCAACACCCCATCATTCGACGCGCATGCAACCACACATCTACCTCCCTTCACTCCAAAAGCATGCAAGTACATACGCTTACCTACAACAAATAATTCCACCCTAGGATGCAGCAAGAAACCTATCACGAACGTGCCAGCTAGTTTATAGCAAGTAGCCAGGCGAAACACCACTACCACAAGAGCGTTCCACACAAAACTCTCTCCCACCCAAGGTGAGGAATCTGGCCCAACGCTGCAGGTGGGAGGAGGGCACACCCGCGGAGAGGGACAAGGGATGGAAGGGTGGAGCATGAAGTTCGTAAAGACGCTCGGGCATGCGGGAAGGGTTCTGACACAACACACAGGAGGCTAGTGAAAGTGCATGCAATTGAGTTCAACTAATTGTTACCTATACGCGGAGGGTGGCAAGTGGCATTTTTGTTATCTCCGAGTGTAACCCTAGAGTTGTTATCCCGTATTGTCCGTGGGAAGAAGGAGTCCTTGAGTCTGCTAGTCCTGGCATCTATTTCCCGAATTTTGTACACATGATCCAAGCGACCTATATATGTTGGAGAGCGAATAATTTTCGAGACCTCGGTGCTGAAACATGCGGATCCGAATTTATTTAGTAAGTTTAACCTAGCATTGAGTCGTCTTTCTTCCAATGATTCCCATCCCAACTCCATAAGCATTTCAGTGACGCTTTTCGTTTTATCGTAACAGTTTAATAATATCTTAACAGTTAATATAATCTTACTGATACCTTTCTGAGTCACGTGGAATTTTCCATCTATACCTACGCCTTTTGTGGTGTCTAAACCATGTGTTGGTGATGACTAACCCCTTTCTCCTGCAGAATTCAATTGCTTTCTCCCCTCGTTCATTCCTCGTACCTAACCCATAGTCCCCGACCTCATCACCATCTCTTCCTTCGCCTACCGTCTCATTTCAATCCCCCATCACTATCAAATGTTTCCCTGCAGGAACACACGCGATTATATCCTGTAACTCATCGTACATCCGATCGAATTCTTACACCGTATGGTGCTCGGTGGCATGTATACCTGAACAATGACCAAGTTATTTATTTTTGCTTTAATCTCTACTAGTAATATTCTAGAAACTACTGTTCATCCTGCACAGTTCACGAAAACAGAGTCGTGTTAGCCAACGACCTCGGTGCAATTCAGAATCGGTGCGACACATGGAAATTGGAATTAAAGTTGAAAAAACGCGTAGTAATACATTTTATGGGAAAGGTGTAATTCCTGTAGAGAGTATTACACATAGAGAGTATAACGCATATACCCATAGAGCCGTGCTGGCGGGCGGTATGATAATTGCTCCTGGCAGGGTCACTCATGCCAGATAGGTCGAAAGTTAGGAGCCAGACGAAAGGTAGTCAACAAAGTGTGTTCCTCGGTGAGGCGGCTGCAACGATGTCTGATCCCATTGGGGCGGCCCATTTAATGATCGTGTCACGTTAAAAACCCTATTGAGGAATGAAATGGGAAACCATCTCAATTATTATTGCCAAGAGCATAATGATGGACGCAATAATATAATATAATATATACATTCAAACTCGAAATCCCGCCATATGGCGAAAAAATATCCATTCAAGTGGAAATGGATGTAAGGAAAATTAATAGGAATTCATATAAAAGACGAACACAGGACATGTGGGGAAGGCGGAATCGAGCAGATCACAAATGTAGATATATTTCCTTGACCGTGAATTGAACCACGGATCTTTCGAACCAATTGACCTGTGATCCAATTAAATTTTTTCTTCGGTGCAGAATGATACATTATGTTTACATTGTACATAATATTAGCTTACAGATTATTGTTACAGCATATTTTTTTCTTATATAAATTATATAAAACCATAAACACAGTAATCAACCCGAAGCTCGGTTTGGTAGGTGATGGAAGAGTTCACCCAGTACCAAGCCCGACGGCGTGTGAAATTTACACATCAGGGTAGGGGGGCCAGTTCCTTTCCCTGTGCCGGTTATGGTTTCCCAGGAAGATCTGGTACCCGAGGAATCACACAGGTTGGGTGGAGCCGCAGGTGTCCAGAGTGCCTTGCCCGGGAATCGAACCCGGCACCCTCCGGTCATTAGTCCAACGCCCTACCCACTGGAACAAATATTCATTCACATACAGAAATAGATACTATATAAGGAGAGGGGATGGGAAAACACATAAAAGACGAGCACAGGACATGTGGGGAAGGCGGATTTGAGAAGATAACATGTAAAAATATTTCCTTAACCGGGGCTTGAACACCGGACCTTCCACTTGCCGGGTCTTTTATGTGTTTTCTTATCCCCTTTCCTTATATCTATTTCTGTGTGTGAATGTATGTATGTATATATATATATATATATATATATATATATATATATATATATATATATATATGATTTCTTCGAAGTAACACGGAAGTGTTGAATAAAAAACTTAGACAGTAACGCACAGCACGAGAACACATAAAAAGAACACTCACGATAATATCTTGATAATTTCGACGGACTTGAGCTCCGTCTTCTTCGGAAGATAAGATATGTAAATATATATATATATATATATAGTATATATATGTATATATATATATATATATATATATATATATATATATATATATATATATATATATATATATATATATATAGCGGGTCGCGGTGGTCTAGCGGGTAGAGCGTTGGACTGCTGACCGGAGGGTCCCGGGTTCAATTCCCGGGCAAGGCACTTTGGGCACCTGCAGCTCCACCCAAGCTAGTTGATTTTTCGGGTACCAGATCTTCCTGGGAAACCATAACCGGCACAGGGAAAGGAACTGGCCCCCCTACCCTGATGTGTGAATATTCACACGCCGTCGGGCTTGGTACATGGGTGAGCTCTACCATCACCTACTAAACCGACCTTCGGGTTGATTACTGTGTTTATGGTTTTATATATATATATGATTTCTTCGAAGTAACACGGAAGTGTTGAATAAAAAACTTAGACAGTAACACAGAACGAGAACACATAAAAAGTGAGTCATATCTGATATCTTATCTTCCGGAGAAGACGGAGTTCGAGTCCGTCGAAATTATCAAGAGATATTTTTGTGAGTATTCTTTTTATGTGTTCTCGTGCTGTGTGTTACTGTCTAAGCTATATATATATATATATATATATATATATATATATATATATATATATTTGTATTCTTGCATACACAATTGTGACCACCAGCAATACTGTGGAAAGCAATAAATGAAGGCAGGATTCACAATATATTATAAGAAAATTTGGATTAGTAACTGAACATTATCACGTATATGGTGGGGTTTATCGATTAGTTTGAATCACAGACATATTACAAAGCAGCTCTTCAACCACGGGCGATGTGTGTCCGCCACCGGCGGAAGCCACATCCGTTGCACCAATGCTTGCATACCTTTTGCCGAATGTTTATTCGTTGTTCTACATTGCATGAATTCCACGATTAGGGTGGTTATTATGAGGGATTTGAAGCTTGGAAAGAGCTTCAGGGTGATCAGATTTTATGTCTGTAATGGCACCACCACCGAACACGTCCCAGGTTTTATATATCTTTTTCAGGGCTTTCCATTCTCTGAGTTTATCGTCGCAGCCACGAATCAGATACGCGACGTTGTCTATTCGACCGCAGAGGGACAAAGGGGCGAATCAGCTAGCCCTAGGTGGTGCCTCACTTCCCTCGTCATGGCCTTGTTCGCCATTACGTCGAACATTCGACTACGTGCCTCATCTTTCCCCCCTGTTGGTCGCCCAGTTTTTCCAAGACAACGTCCCTTTTGATGTCATTTTTCCCTGCTCGGCGAGCGCTCTGAGATGCAGGGTCTTGACCCTAATTGCTTCTCCATCTCGCAGGAGAGAGGCGACCTTTTTCGTCTCTTCCAATGCCCTCCGGTGGCATTCGTCGTGCGCGAGTGCCTGCCACGCGTCGTCACCCCCGAGGATGCGCAGGCTGAGCTTCGCGTAGAACACCTTTGCCTTTATACCTGTATCGGTTAAATTGAGACCACCCAGCTCAAACGGGCCATAGAGCTCGTTGCGGGACACTGTCTTCACTTAGCCGTTCCACATCATTTGGTTGGTCGCTCTTATAAAATATGCATTCTATATAACGGGTAAGGGCCCCAGATGGGCCACATACCATAGCTTCGGGAAGACAACCTGGTTGAGGAGGCGGACGCGGGTCAAGATCGGGAGGGAGGGGAGTGAAAGTTTTCCAACTCTCCATTTTACTTGGTGGTCTCTAATTCCCCAGTTTCGCTCAATCGTGGGAGCGAAAGCGAGGGAGATCCTTCTCCCACCAGAACCTTAAGATTTTGAGGGAGGACGCTCCTGACCAACCGATGGAGCTCGGGGGCCGGTTGCCCTTCAGTAGTAGAAACCTGGAGTTCGGTTGTTGAGGAAGAGACGACCTTGCTCAGATGACTTAAAGATGTCGTGGGCGAGGGCCATGTGGGACGGGTCGTCTATGAAAAGTTATATCGTCAGCGTATGCGACGTCCAGGCAGACGGTGCCGTGACGGCGTACCCCAATTCCACTTTTCGGCAGTCGTCTGAGTAGTGGTACTAAGGCAAAGGCAAACAGCAGCATTGATAGCGGGCAGCCCTGGCGGACGGAGTTACATCTACATAATACCCCGCAATCCGCCGCAAGGGCGTGTAGCAGGGGGTGTTAGGTGACCCAAAAAAAGGAAAAAAGAAAAATCGCATTCAAAACTAACGCACACATGCAAAACCAAATCCACAGCAGTGCACACATTCATAGAAACAGCCTATCATTCTAAACGCATGAAAACACACATCCACCTCCCCTCACTCCACAGGCATGCAAGTACACATGTTTAATGAAACATGCACATGCACAAATATGCATGTACCTGCAAATATGCACATGCAAATATGCAAAATGCACATGCCTTGATGAAACAACACTTTCCTCTTAGCCAAATGCGGCCGCTTTTGCTTGATTTCTTCGCTCAAACCTTGCAATAAGTTAGTATAATGCACACCGTTGTTAGTTTTTCCTTTTCCAAGATAGTCAATGAAAATTATCCCACGTGCATACCAGAAAACCTTGCCTTCAGATGAAATGGTCTTTGCCTAATTTGGAGCTGGTTCTCCCTTTTCAATCCAATGTTTTGATTGTTTTTTGTCTCGGGTGTGAAGTAATGGACCCATTTATCCATGGTAAAAATTCTGTTTTGTTACGGTGAAACTTTGCTAAACACTCAATTGAAACATCTTCACGACACTGGTTTTGCTCGAGTGTGAGCAAACGCGACACCCATCTTGCACCCAGTTTTCTCATGTCCAAATATTCAGTTAATATGCGATGTACCACACTTTTTGAAATGCCCGCTATGTCAGCTAGCTCGCACAATTTCATTCGAAGATCATCTAGTACCACTTTTTCGATTTTCTTCACCGTTTCTGGAGTCATCACCTCATTTGCGATGCTCGTCTCGACAGCTCGTACGACTTCGTTTAAACTCTGCCACCCAATATTTTACTGTTGTAAATGAAGGAGCAGACTCAACCAAAGTAGAATCCAGTTCAGCTTTTTATTAGGAGTCACCAAATATTTATTTGGTACCGGTGACCATCCAAAAACCTACCTTAACCGGTAGATTACCTAACAATAAAAAAGATTTACTATCACACTTCGCACACACAATGAATATCCCTCCGTAAATTTCCAAACATTTGGGAATAAGGAAAAAAATTACATAGTAAGGCAAAAAATTAGGTATTCTCCGTTCATTCGCTTTCTACAAGTTTGAAGGATGTTCTTCTGCGTGACGTCAGATACTCAAACAGCATTCGCGCGAGAGAATCGGCACAGCTGCTCGGGATTATTTAACATAATTAACATGCGGTTCGGGAAGAAGTTCCGATATATTTTTCTACACTCGGGTGAGTCAATACCATTTTTCCGTCCCATGCTTCACATACTTTTACAACTGAAAATAATTGCGTGGAGAATCATTGGAATTCGATTTCTTTCTCTCCCTCCGCTAACCATAAATTCATGCAACGTTAATGGCTCCTAACCTTTATTTTTTATTCGTCAACTTTTCCATTTGAAGCATTTAATTTTCATCTGCTTCCTCATGATGAAGCAACTCAGCAGACGGAATTAAGTGATTGTCGCTGCAACATCACGCGCTGGAAAGGAAATATTTCGAATTGGACGTAAAAGTCTTTGGAACTGCTTCCGAAATTAGGGCGACCTGTCATTAGCATTCTCTTGAGAATTCGCTCGGAAACACTTATTCCCGGTTACGAAGTGTCAAAAAACTAAACAAAACCGTGATTCGGGGTTTCTAGTTTTTGCTATTTATTATGTTTTAATGTTTAAATCAAAATGATCGATTGTTTATAGTACATACTACTGCTTGCAGTATTATTTCCATCGACCAACTGAACCACTTTCGAAAATGATTTCCGTGATATTTTTTCAAAATTACCGGACACTTCTTATCAATCTGAGGCTTGGTTTGCAGTTTTCCTCCAATCTATAATCCTGTTCCAACCTGTCAACGTCTTATTTCCTCCTGAAGACAACATTAGCTATCATTGGTTTCTGAAGAATTCTGCATGTCCGGGTTTTCACCGCGTTGTTGTTTGAAGCCGACAACAGTTTCGCCGAAGTTGCATCCGGCGTCCGGCGTCTTCGACCTGAAGACGCCGGATGCAACTTCGGCGAAACTGTTGTCGGCTTCAAACAACAACGCGGTGAAAACCCGGATATACAGAATTCTTCAAGCCACCGCCGCGAAAATCTACGCAGCCATATATCATTGGTTTCTCGTATTAATCCACCCTCGGTCGCCCCTCTAGTTCTTAACCCCTTTGAGAGTATGAGGGTCTCCAATGAATTACCTTTTATGTCTCAGGCTGAGTCCATCGAGTTTTTCCTTTCGTGCAAGCCATGTCAATATGCTTTTCCCTTCATCCACCCTCCAAAGTGCATCTTCATTCTAATGTATTTTCTACTTGCAAACACCGCTTCCAAGTTTACATACTATCATACAAATCTACATTTACACAATACCCGGCAAGCCGCCGCAGGGGCGAGTGGCGAGGGGTGTCAGGTTACCACCTGTAAACAGGAATAAAACCACATGCAAAACCAAATCATGTTACCTCTACAAAAATATTAGTGTGTTCTTGCACTCGAAAACCTTTAGCACACGAAGAAAAGTACTTACATCCAACAGTATTTAATGACAGGATTTATTTATTAGGTAATCTACTGGTGAAGGTAGGTTTTTGGACTGACACAACTAGCTAATAAATATTTTCTAACTCCAAACAAAACACAATCCAGCAACCTACTCTACATCAAGTCCCTGTTCGTCTCTGTGTACTTCCTTCCTCCCTTCATCCCGTCCAACATCCCTATCCTGTTCCTGCCCTCTTCCTCGTTTGCCTAACATCCTCCCCTTTATTACCTTCTTCAACATTCCACTACCGCTCAATACGCCTTTCATCCACTTTTCCTGCCTCCATAGGATTTCTCCCAACAGACCCCTCTCCTCACCCACCATCTCCAGTACCTCCTCATTTGTTTTCCTTTCGGTCCATTTCACGTTCTCCATTCTTCTCCACACCCACATTTCAAAAGCCTCCAATCTACGTCTATCCTCCTGCTTCAGCGACCATGTTTCCTTATACTACTTTGACCAATTTGGTCCAAAGCACTTCCAAGACACATAAACTCTTCCACTTGCTATAGTTTTTGTTTTCCTAATTTAACGTTTAGCTTAGCCTTTCTCTTTCTGAAAAACTTCATAATCTCTGTTTCATTAACATTGATTCTCATTCCATATCTATCGCACTGAATTTCCGCTTCACTCAGCAATGGTTGCAACCACCTGGTTTTGGGTTAACTTTCTCGCTGAATATTATCATGCATGTTAGAGCCCCCCATGACCCTTACTTTTGCTTCACTGATCCTCTACTTACACGTTTTTTGGAGCGGCGGTGGACCATTTTTTCTGGCATAATAGAAGAGCAAATTAGACGTGCCAGGAGTACTGATGGTAGATGTTGTGGAACGTAACTCCGTCATTTGGAATACGCGGTAGTGAACGCACTTCCAGTGAAGCCTGGGAAGCGACTCTTAGCGGTACAAAAAAACTGGAATGCAGGATGATGACATATGCGTTGACCTTGACGCGCGCTGACTTGTGACGGTTGTTGGCAAGCACTCATTATTCATCTATATCTACTTAATAACTCGCAAGCGGGTGGCGGGGGGTGTTATGGGAACACCCGTAATTAAGAAAAATAAAACGCATGCATAAGCCACAAATTTATGCAGTCATCATACAAAACATGGTATATAGTACAATCATCATCAATCAACATCAAAAGCCCTTACACCCCACACACTTGCAAACACACAAACTATCAACTAACATACACATGCACCTACAAATAAATATACCTGATATCTTAGCAATGTTTATTATTGTGTTGTTGCTTCCTGTGAAGTTGACAATTTTAGATTATGTTGGGTGGCCCGAAGCCTGGGATATTATTCAGAGTTTTGTGTAGACATTCTCTAAGTAATTTTCCGTTCTTCGTTTCTCAATTTTCGGCTTTGAACTGGGACCCTCTCCTCTGACGTTGCGGTTTCCTCTTCGCGCCTGCTGCATCGGCCAATTGCGTAAGAATCTCAGCGCAGGTCATCCCCAAGGCATTGCTGACCCAATCAGTCGTCGCCATATTTTAGAATCCTTTAGGTTGACACCTATGGGCGGAAGAAACGAAAATATAAGTACACATTGTCGTTCTCTTGTTTATTGTTTAGATTATTTTTTAATTTTTTTAATCATTTCGTGTCGGCGAAACACCCTGAAAACCAAATCACCGAGGTCTCACGGGGATTGAGTGTTAAAGATTTATTTTTTATCGAATCTCGACTCAAATTTGGAGGCAAGTGGTGTCTCAACATTTCAAATTCCATCGTTGCGATGGGATGTGATTGTGATACCAGTTTGTATTGTGTTTGTATTTATTTACCCTGCAAGCCGCCGCTAGGGTATGTGGCAGGGGGTGAATACACAACAGAATAATTTTTTACCCGAACATGACCCTACCGCGGTCGGACTATGTTATTATGATCCCTTATCTTTCGTGAAAGAAATGGCATCTGGAATCTATCTGTTCTACATTTAATCTCTCTAATTTTATTGACATGCTCTCTCTTAGCGCAGTAGGATGGGGGTAATAATACATTTTCAGCATCACTGCTAAAGAGACGTCCATCCAGTTTATGCAAGAGATTTAATATGTAATTTTACCTTCGCTCCATTGAGTGATTCTCAGCTAGCTGCTCTACTATTTTGGATACGCTACTCAGTTTATCGTAACAACGTTTTACAAATCCAACTCCTCTACGCTGCACGCGATTCAATTTGGCAATCAATCGAAATTCGTGAGAATGCCATATACCTCCTAAATGAGGCCTAACCATCATTTCATTCCATTTCGGTTTTCCCGATGCAGTAGGCGTTGGGGAGGGAATTGATCTTTTTCCAAAAATAACGACGCGCTTTTTTAAGCTTAATTCTAATTGCCAAGTATCTTACAAGCGTTGAAAAGCATTAAGGTCCTCTGACAAAGCTGCTTTGACCTCAGGATCACGGATATCACGGTAAACCACTGCATCGTCGGCAAATGAACGTATCTTACTAATGACTACGGAGTCAATGTCGTTAGCGGAAAATAGGAATAAGAGAGTTCCGATAACACTTCCCTGGGGGACACCTGAAGCTTCAACAGTCTTCCAATATTAAAGTATTATTATGTATTATGAATATAAAAAAATGATAATTTATGCAAAATGGACGCCTATGTGGTCCTGCATTTAGATATATCATGTGCGTAATTACAGCTTAAAGCAGTGTTTACGCGTAGTCATTTCACCATTGGTGTTCAGTCGCAAAAGTGACATCATATCCCCCTGTTCAGCGTGGAATTCCGCTTACTGCTTAGATCTCGAATGACTTGTCTATTAAATTTCAGGAGTCAAGATTGTACTGCGCGTATACCTTATGGATTCTGTTTTTCGTCTAAATAAATGCACTTCAAAAGATTTTAGACGGAAAGTGAACTCTAATCCACGCGATGAAAAACCAGCGCGTGTAATAAAAACGCAATTCATATGAATAACGTCTACCGACATTATGCCTCTTCGATTTTTTAATGTTTTGCCCGAAAAAAATGCTTGAAAATGTAAAAGCGGCTACAAAATGAGAAATACTGAACGTATTAGATTCGTAATACCGCCTGCGCGCAGGAAGTCTAATGATGCCACGTTGCGATGATTCACGGTGATTAATTTCAGGAAACTGTTAAAACTCGACATCGCGCAATTATTTTAACCTTTCTGTGGTAAGGAAAATATTTATGACTTGCAAGAGTCAATTGTAAATTCCTTTTGGGATGACAAATGTGCCAAGAGAATTTAAATCTATATTTTAAATTATAGGGAGACCTTTTTACTACATAAAAATTGTAAACAATGATTATTTTTACGGTGTCTGGAATAACTGCGTGAAATTTCATGGTGAACGGTCTGAAAAAGTCGGTGTAATTAACCAAACTCCAGAAGCCTTGGTAACTCATGGCAAGGTAAATAAATTTATATTCGAAGTTCCTTCTATTTCTCGCGATAATTGCTGTTATTAGGGCCATCCGTCTTTGGTCGCAGCGCGTTCATTCCTTCCCTCCTCCACACGCCCCTTGGGTGCCATTCCGGTGCACTCGCGGCTGGGTGGTGCTCTTCGTGGAGATGATTTGCAACCACTCAAGGGAGCGACTATTCAATGGCTCGAATAAGGGCCTCTCTCTTACACTCTCTATGCTCATAAGGGGGGGGGCGAGAGCGATGGGGGTTATGCTTGCGTTTTTTACTCTTAATTGCAATTTACGCCACATGGAGGCCGCCGTCCTGCGGCTCAATTATTCAACTTCCAACCCCAGGGCCGGGTGGGTGGGGCTGGCGAGCTGCGTTGTGCGTGCGCCCACGTTCTTTCCGCAGTGTGGCGCCCACACTCCTGACCCCACTCTCTTCTCACTCTCCGCGCCTCTCTGCATCTTCAAAGCCTCCTCCAAGAAGAACTTCTACCCACTTCTCTTCCGATGCATGTGAAAAAATCAAGGAATAATTAACACACCGCTTGAATCGAAATGATGTCTTGAAGATCTTCATCATAGTATGTCTAGCGATTAGAAGTAGGTTCTGGGCGATCCAGCTGGGCATATACAATGTTTGTATAAAGGTATCGGTAACAATTTTTTCCTGACGTGCATTGCGTGAAGCACTGAATTCAGGTCGTCGGCAAAGTGTGCTCATGGTCACAGATCGTAGATTGGCGTTGATAAGACAATGACAGTGGACACCGTTATCACTAAATATTTGGCGATGCAAAAGATCTGCCCTAAACTCGTCCTCCCGAAGGTCTTTGGACGGACGACCAAAAGAGCTGAGTCTAGTGGAAAGGAATCCCCTGCGCATGAGGCAACCGAGTTTCGGCCTGGTCATCCCGGTCGGACCGCTTGCCTTCGCGCCGTCCATGGAAGGGCCGATTCCTTCCTCCCCCGCGGGCGGAGTGTCGATGACCGACAGCTGCAGCAATGCATGTGGAACTCGCGATTGAGCATTGTTTGTAGAAATACGAGCGGGCACGGTCAGGCCAGTGCAGTGGTGATGCAAGTGTACATGTCTGCAAGCAGCCATAGGGAGGAAGAAGGAGATGGTGAATGTGATCGGTCACGTGAAATAATGTCGAATGTGCCTGGAAGGAAGCTCTTGCTGTGATGGGGTGAGAACGAGGGCTGTCCGGAAAGTAATCTCCGTTCTCGTGTAGGGTAAGAATCAGTGGAGGGAGCCGAATGTATGAGCCGACGCGCACAGTTATAGGTCAGTACACCTCGATCTGTAGTGGTTGGAAGGTGGCGCCGCTTGTCGTTTCTTTACAATAGCGAATCAAAATGAACAACGCAATTGGAAATACCGCCAAATGTGAAGTCAGTTCAGTGATAAGGTTTCTACTGATCAAAAACTGAAAAGCTCGTAATCCAGTGGACAGGCGAAGGAAGTGAGGTGAGAGAGTATGAGTTAGGGAACCGGAGTGTGTGCGAGAGAGAAACTATTCATTTACAGCAGAAATAGATTAGTTTAACGCTTGAAAACCACAGTACAAATGGGCACACATGGAAAATGTGGAGAGATAGTCGAGACCTATTAGTTCGATTAGATATGTAATCATTTTAGTCTTAGGTATAGGAATAGCATGCTCGATTCACTTGATTCGGATCACGATTCAGTGTTCGTGGAGTGCAATGTGAAATTTGGAGAATAGGAAAGGAAGGAATGTAAGGAAATGGAACGGCAAACCCTTGCATTGGGCGACAAGAAAGGTTTGCCAGGGACAGTTGGTAATATCCCTTATATTCGAGGTGGAAGGAGGATGAGAATGTCTCGGTCTAGGAATAAAGAAAATGGGGAAACGAAAGAATAGGAAGTAAATATGGAAAAAATGGAATTTCTGGTCTCCGGTGTAAATTTATGAACTTTACACAACATATTGAAATGAAATGAGTAACTTTGTAATTCCACACACTGTTTATTTAGTGCACGAGGTATGTTTGGACGTTGGGCGTCGTCATCAGGTGGTCCTCGTAACCTAGGCCTTGGTGTAAATAAAGTGTGTGTGGAATTACAAAGTTACTCTTCTAATTTCAACATTGGGAAAGGCTTAGAAAGCCGTGTATTACAGGTAAAATAATTAGGATATAAACGAAAGGAAGAAATGGAAGAACGTGGACACAGAATTAAACACGAAGGGATAAATAAGTAACTGATGCGGGAAACTAAATGGATATATTAAACATGATGGGAAGAGCAGTGCGAGGAAACGTTTGCAATCGATGAAAAGAGGCTCAAAAATACGGAAAGAATTTATAAATGAGCATTATGGGCAAGATAATAATCCAAGAAATTTGGATATAGAAACTGACTATGATGCCGATAAGGATAACTTAGGGCCAGAAACACTTAACTAAGAGATGCATGGGACATTAAGTTAGTCCTTAAAAAATATTTAAAAAATATTTTTTATATTTTTCAGCAATTCTTCTTTTACTCGATACACTTTTTCCAGCGATTCTCCAACATTTTTAAGCCGTCCAAAAAGCATGATTTCGGAAGGTCCTTTAAAATAGACATCTGTGTTCGCGATGACCTCGTTTGGCGAGAATCGTTTTCAGCTGAGCCATATTTCCTAGTTTGGAAATGGAGAGAAGTCAATGCGAGCCACATCTGGTCAACATGGTGGATGTTGTAATAATTCGAAATTTATTTTCATAACTTTGACCATCGAAACTGCGCAGGTGTGCACCCGTGCATTTTCTTGGTGGTAGAGAATCTTTTCGTTGCCAAATGAAGTCGCGTATTTCTTGAGCTCTTCGTTCAACCGGTGCTCTCAATACTCTTCGCATATCATGTGTCTTTTTTTTAAAGTAATCAACGTTTGATTCCGCGTGCATCCCAACACACCGTGACCGTTTATTTTTTGATGGGCTCGTTTGTGACATTAAGGAGGGAGACGTTTGGCCGGAAATCTTTGTTAGATCAGTATGGAAGTCCATCCCAAAGAAGGGAAGTGCAAGCAAGCAATTGTGGACGTTAGGACTATGTCTGGTATCATTCGCAGCAGTGGCTTTTTTAGCCCATCAACAAATGGAGTTCGTAGAAAGAAAATGAGTAATTAGAACAAGATCATGTTGGATTAAGAAAGGGGAGGGAAAAGCGTTATTATTAAACCACTATAATGATTCAGTTCGCCAGTGGACAGGGGTAAAACCAGGGAATATTTGAATGCTTCGTAGAGTTTGAGACGTTCGACAGACTAGCTTGGGGACGTGTAATAAAGATTGTAAGAAAGATGCTCATTATACTTTGTGGATTTTGAGAAATGATTTGACAAAGTGCGCAGAATCGACGGACAATTTACGGAGATAAGAGTTGAGAATGGAGGGGGATAAAAATAATTGGGGATGAGAATCGTTTAATTCTAGCACTGGATCTAGATTGCATTACTAAATGGTGTCAAAATGTGGATCATCATTAAACCTTAATATATATTTGTTGGTAAATTATTTTAAAAGATCAACGGGATTTGTTTGCAAATTAGCTGGAGTTATCCTAGAAGTATTTGATACGGTAAAATACCTACTCACATACGTTAAATCTGCGAGTAAATACATACAAAATTGGAATATATTAAACGCATTGTTCGCAGGAGTGATTAAAAGATCAAAGAACGTTGTTACCACGCTCTCGTAAGGCCTCATTTAGAATATGCATGTAGCGTATGGGATCCGAGTGAAAAAGGTCTCGTTGAATAAAAAGCAATACCTCCACGTGCTCTGATAATTTAGCGAATGCATCTCTAAGTGGAGCTTGATCTTTGAATGTTTTTAATAATTTCATAATGGGCGCTAGTTATCCGTATTTTCAGCGGGAGTGGGCATTAACGTGGCCTTTAGTAGACGATGCAAGTACGTTCAGGAGGAAACATTCTTTTAAATTTAAAGAATTTCCCTTGGTGCTATGGCATTGCATGCTTCCCCAGATACAGTGTAGCCTTGGCCGCCAGTTATCCAGGCAGTGTGCACTGCTGCGGTCTCACGGTTGAAATCCTGACGCGGTGCAAATCACGCCATTACCTCTTCCTTCCCGCTTTCCTGTCTCCTTGTCGGAAGACGCGCGTGGCTGAAAATGCCACTACTTCCAAATTTCTATTCACGCGGGGAATATTTGACAAAAGTATTTGGAAATTGTCGGTGCGTTTCTCAGTTAAAGATTAAGTGAACTGTTAATTTGAAGCTGCACAATATTTGTTGCGTTTTTCTAACGATTTAATAAGGCTAAATATTCCTCTTTTTTTGCCGCACATTGACTTAATTTTCTCAATAAACCATCAATTTCGCCCAATTGACACCCGACCCATCAATTGATGACATTTTCGGCTTCCTCATTTCGAGGATGATTGCATTGAAGAATTTAAAAGATATATTTATAAATTTCAGTTTTTTACACGAGGACTGGAACCCAAATTCATATATCTTTTTTCTCCGAGTGTCTGTTCAATTTTTTCGCGTAATAATGTTCGCCTTCTTTGTTTTCGATCATCTTTAATGTTTGTTTGCATTTTCCCCGATTGCGCAATAGAGGTGTGCGGCGTTCTATGGACCGTTATGTTAATTCAGAGATTTAAGTATCATTTACATGCCTGTACGTACTCCAGCCAGCATGTCTTTCCATGTGGTCACTCCAGACTGGAGCCGAACCTCCCGCAGTCAGAGCCGAGTGAAACGCGGGGAACGAAGGGAGAGCGTCGCGGCGTCGGAGATTACACCGCGCCAATATTCGCTCCGTTGGCCTTCTCTTTTCATTTTTTGCGCCCGATATTGCGCGCCGGGTGCGGGAAGGGCAGGCGCCGCATCGCCTAGAGTTTATGAAAAAAGGTCCCCCGAAGAATGCACTGGAAGAGTGGTTCGATGGTTCGCGGCGACCCCGAAGAGGGGCGGGAGGGGGAATGTCCGGCGGCAGGGACTCCGGGGGCGCATTTTGTTCGGCAAGGAACAGGAGGCAGACGGTGGGACCAGGGTGAAAAGGCGCCGTAGAGTTCAGTCACGAGAGGAATGGAGGGAATGAAGTGAAAGAGGAAACACGAAAACGACGCAAATATTGCTTTGGCGGAGAGATACGCAAGAATAAGGCAAGGCGATGTAACGATTGTCACCGGATTGACGACTGCCTGCTGGGCCGTGCTATTATGTGCAAATTGCAATTGTAATTGTGCTGCCCCTGGGAGGAAGTGTCGCAGCGGGACGAGCTGGTGCCCGACGCATCCGCAAACGGGCGAGGTGCTCGCCTACTAATCGTGGCACTATAGACTTGATGCGCCACCTTCGCTTTCATGCGTATTTCGTGACAGTAAAGAGGAGCATCAAGGTTTTCTCTCCTATTTCTTCATGTCATATTACCCTTTCATTGTACCCTTGTTTGTGCATGTTTATTTTAACGGTGGTGTTTCATTCGCACTCACCCGCCCCCAACACCCATTTCTGATGGACCTGTCTCTTTGACAGCATTCGCGTGTCACTTGACCGCTTTACTCCGTGCACTCCCTTCGTGCGTCGTCAGGGTCACGCGGGGGCTCAATCCACTCCACGAGGCAACTTCCCGATCCTTCTTCCTATGAGTTGCATCTCTTCCGTGGATTTATAAATTCCCTTCCTCCTAAAGGGATGTGCGCCTTTATCCTTTTCTCTTTTGTATCGAGGTAGCCATTCATACAATGTCTGTCCCAAAAGTGGTATGGTTTATTTTTTCCCGGATGGACGGACGGACGGGCGGCAGTTCAGTCCGGCTCTGTTGGAGGGTGAGGAGTCATGGAAAAGGCCGGAGGCCGGTGGAAATTGGTTCCCATGCCTTTGCGGAGGGCGGATCGTTCATTTTGAAACCCTAACATCGTGACTTCCTAAGCCGCCGTCGTGAACCGGTTATTGGAACAGCACTACGACATCAAATGTAGCGTGAACCTGGGCAAAACCGGGAATTAGACGAATGGAATGCTAAGGCAGCTCATGGTGAAAACGCCATGGATAGATCGGATGTTTTTGGGTGGTAAAAGTTGTTTCCGGAGATTAGGGAGGATGTTGAAGACCCTGAACTTTCAGGAAACCCTTCCACCTCAGAGATTGACAAAAATCTTGCAAGAGCAAAAGGTTTGTTTTTCAGGGATCGCAGATTAAGTGTTCACATGGTTTCTGATGAATTTGGCATCCCTAAGAGTGATGTGCATCGACTTATGACCGAAAACATGGGCATGAGAACGGTGTGTGGGGGGAGTTTAGTGCCGCGAGTGCTCTCGGACGAACAAAAGGTCGGTGGAAACGTAAAAAGAGATCGTGCCGAGGTAGCTTAGCATCATCAATCCTGGCCCGCCGCCTTCCAGAAGGCGTACGAGGCGTGGAAAACCTGCTGTCAGCGGTGCGTGGACGCAAGAGGGTGCTATTTCGAAGAATTTTGAGTGAATGTGTCATTTCTAAAATTATTATTTTTTTTATCGACTCAGTTTTACTTTTGAAACGGATCTTGTACGTGTGTGATTCAGCAGGGGTGATAGCGGATGTTTTTCATACAATTAGAGTAGGTTTGAATTCAAACATAGTGAGTCTGCGTTTGAGCCGGAGGGCGATGGCATCGAGCGGGTACGTCTTATGTCAAGGCGAAGGCGCGCCCGAGAGCGTCGTGCCCGCGACCAGCAACAGGTTGAAGGCGCCAGATCTTACATGACATTGTGCATTTAATCTTTCTCGGCACGACACGTTATTTAGTGCGGGGGAGAGGTCACTATATCCTGGAGAAATCTAATTAATGCGTTATATAGCTTATATGTCCTATGGAGGCAGGAAAAATGGATGAAAGGCGTATTGAGCGGTAGTGGATGTTAAAGAAGGTAATAGAGGGGAGAATGTCAGGCAAACGAGGAAAGGTCAGGAACAGGATAGGGATGTTGGACCTGATGAAGGGAGGAAAGAAGTACACAGAGATGAAGAGGCACCTGATGTAGAGTAGGTTGCTGGATTGGGTTTTGTTTGGAGTTAGAAAATATTTATTAGCTAGTTGTGTCAGTCCAAAAACCTACCTTCACCAGTAGATTACCTAATAAAAAATAGCTTATATGGTAGGTTACATATTCTCAATCGAATAAAATATTTTATCTCCTACTTATTATAAGACTTTCTTGATTTCGTCCTATAGTTATAATTGTCATAAATAAGAAATAGGAAACATTAGAAATATGTAAAGTACGACGTTGTTGACAAATAATTCCATGTTTTCCTTTTCATTATTTTCACGTTGCGGTGCAAATTTCTCGTATACTCGTATATTGTATAAGATGGGGCACAGGCTATGCATAGGTACAACAATTATTCTCCTGTCGTTTTGACTCTCATCCTTCTCGTAATGTAAGTACACCTGAAAATATACATCTATAAATATTAAAATTAATTATATTTGAAGAGATTTTTATTATTATGTATGTAGATAGATAATTAAATAATTACGATCTTAAATGATATGGGTATACTAAGCATTTAGGAAAAACGAACTTTTATTCGTCATCCATATGATTCCGCATAATATTACCTCAGTACTTGTTTCAGGTGAGTGCAGGGATTGTGGAAATCGGGGGATGCTGAATGGAAGGGAAGAATATTTCTTCGATCGCGACGGGATTATTTTCTTGGTCGAATTCATATTATTACTACGTGATACTTAAGTTATTAAAATGGTAATGTGTCTGTTGGGTTTCTCTTATTTAGTGAGTGTGAAGTTAAGTATATTCCCCAAGCCAATAATAAGAAACCTTTAGAAGGCTCCAATGGCGTTATTTAGTTCATCCAGTGGCCAGCAACCGGGAGAGGTGAGAGATCGACAGCGCGAGAAGGCAAGTCAGTACCGAAGCGCTGTTCGATGTCAATTGAGTGATCCAAGTTAGCGCGGGGGGGGGGGAGGGGTGAGTGGAGGGAAAGGTGGGAGGGGGTGTGCATTGTTACAAATGTCCGTGAATGTATTTTGAAGGTTGGCTTGTTTTAAATTTTTACCCAATTGGGTGAGTGTGCCGTTTATGATGATGCCTGGCTCGTTGGTCATGATGTTCCCCTGTCGCTTGTGTGCGCCTTCGGTGGCGTCCAGTTTGAAGTCATCTGCCTGTTTGATTGACGTTAAATCTTTGCGTGGCCTGTTTCACTGATGTGTTAATCTAATTTGACCTACATACGTGCGTTGGCAAGTGGTGCATTTAGGGTCATTAATCCCTGATTTTTCTATTACGGAAGTTTGGTCTTCTGGGTTCCATAAGAGACTCTTAAGGTATAGGAATTTCCCTAACTCCACATTCACAGCCAATAGCTCAAGTGTCTTCTTTTAGTGAGGCATAGAATATTAAAATATCCTGGATTTGGTTTCCTCTTATCAGGAAATATTGACCCAATCGCGTATTGGTCTGATCAACGTCTGATGACGACGGTAGTCCCGTCGAAACATAAACTATATGTTGTGAGTGTCCTTTATTTGTGTCTCTGTGTGTTGAATAGTTTATATCTGTGTGCTTGTGTGTGTAAGGTGTCTGTGAGTGTGTTTATACATATATACACGCACACACACACACACACACACACACGCCCACCTCATATTCGCAAAATTCGGGGGACGACACGACGTACACTTATAACTATTTGATGAAAATATGAAAATAGAAAAACACTGGGAAGGGAGCTTTCTCAACGTTTCACTGAAAATATCGCCTTCATCAGTCGTAGATATGTAAAATATATATTTTGTTGGTCTTTGTGTGTTTTTTATGTATCAATGTTAAATGTTCGCCTGCCAACATGCACATTGCATAGTATATGGACGAGCCATATGCGTTCTCCAAGCGAAAGCGTTTTTTCGGGGCACCCAGCTCCCTCACCCCCTTCCCCCATCGATATCGTCTCGCCCTCATGGCCCCCGGCAGGGCAAGTCCCGTCGCGTCAGCCTCTCTCGTGGGCCGCCATCCCGCGGCCCTTCTGCGGCAATGCGGGTTTCAGGTCCGGGGAAAAGGACCTTTCCTCAGATCATCCCTTTTTTTCATTTATTCAATATTTTCACATGTAAATCTTGTCTGCTCTAAGGAATCAATCGGGAAACAATGGAAGATTGAACCACGGGGGGGGACTTGCTAGGAAGGGAGATATTTGTTCGGTTCCGTGGGCAGGAAGCGAATCATTGCGCTTCGCGAATCCATGCATCGCCAAGCAGGCCGGCCGCGCGCTTGGATGCGCCATGGATTTGGATGCTGCCCGGATATGCCATGGAGCATCATTGCCATTTCGTAGATTTTCTACATGATCACGGTCACTGCGTGTTTCCACCGGCATACCGTCTCGGGGCGCGAGCCCCCTCGCATTGGCCCGCCATCCTTTGCGTACTCTTGGCTCAACCCCCACCTTGTGTATCCTCTCGAGAGCGAGGCACTTTTCTCAATTTAAAAGGAGCATTGTGCTTTTAGCCATGAAGGAGGTTTCTCGATGGAATATCGACTATTTTATAAAAGTCGATGCTATTTTGCTGGTTTCATGCGCCACTCTAGATTGTAAATGGTTGGAAAAACACCTGTGGGATAAACACTTATGCTGTTCGGGGCAAACGTGGAAATGCGCTGAATTTCATTTCGGTGGCCATTTCCGGATTTGCCAATCCCTCCGAGGGCAACGGGAGGGTGCGGGGGTTTTCGAAGGAGTATTCCGATGCACCCTTTCGGTGTTAGTAATGAGAGCGAGGGCCCCCGTGCGGCCAGAGAATGCCTCCCGCCACGGCGGGCCTCGGCCCATGGAGGCCTCCCCGCCTCTCTCTCACACCACTGTCGCCCTCTCCAGGCGGAGCGGTCAAAGCAAACGCAGTGGATCCGTGGTCGGAGGCTGAGGGGGATTGGTATCGGGCTGAGAATCGAAAATACAATTTGCGAGCCCAACAAGGCTAGTCATCGACCTGCGGTTTCCCAGGCATCAAATCTGGAAAAAACTGTTATTGTTCTGAAAACCACTAAAATCACTCTCTATATTCTCCATACGTACGAGTGGAAACTGCAATATTTTTATTGCCTTTCAGTGAATTAATTGAGTTCTTATCTGATTTATTTGCTTCCTTACGTATTCATTATAATTGATCAAAGGAAGCATACAATTTAAATTTGGACATAAAATACGAGTTATCTCTCTAGAAAAAGTGCGTATTCTTAAATATTAATAAAGTTGCATGTTCGCCACGTTTGCCCACCTGGTTTAATCAAAGGTCGGTTTAATAGGCGAGAGTGGAGCTCAACTGGTACTAAGCGCAGCGGCGTGTCAAATTCACTCAGGAAGAGGGTAAAAAGTCGGGCCAGTGTCTGTTATTTCCCAGGAAGGTCTGGTACCCTTGAAAATTACCATTATTATGAGGGTGCGCATAGGTTTCCTCGGGAATCGAACCCGGGGAATCTGGTCTGCAGTCCAATGCTTTACGCATTGGCCTCTCCGAATGTGAGACGCCACTGTGGTATTAAGGGTATCTGGGTACCACCAGTAATTGAGGAAGTAAAAAAACCGCATACAAAAGCCACAAATTTATACAATCCACAAACAAAATATTGCAGGCATTCATACTAAAACCCTTACAAACCACAAACATGCAAACACACAAGCTACCAACTAACACGCATGTGCACATACAAATATTTCTATGTCTTTGCAATGTTTAATTTTGTTCCGACTTGTAAATTAACTATTTTTAATATTTCTAAATGGATTTCGGATTCTTACTATTATGATCCCTGATTGTTGGGGGAAATAATGACTAATTGTATCTAACTGTACTGGAATCTATTTCCCTTATTTTATTCGTGTGATCTGATCTACCTAAGTAGTGTGGGGCCATAATAATTCCTTAAGTGTCGTCGTTAAATTCGTTTGTTTTGAACCATTCTAAAAGTCTAAGTCAGCATTGTTTACACAATTTTAACATTACTGAACACTTACGTGAGTGTTCAATGAATGTGCTGCAAGCGTTGAGAGCGAGGAACGCGCAACTTACTGTGTGTGTTCACTATCGCAATGAAGCTTGGTACATTCACCATTTTACAAAAAAAGTTACTTTCAAAAACTATTGAGTTTATGTTGACAATAGATATGTCTAGCCCTTCACTACTATCTGTAAAAATGCTTGAATGTAAATGACGGAAATGCTGTAAGGCAAAGACAGAGCAGGTTTGTTTGAAATGAAATTAGTAAGATTATTTAGACTTAAGAATTAAAAAAAGAGCTCTGAGCTAGTATTTCAGACCAGTATGATTAGGTATTTTAATTCAGATAAAAGTAATCTGAAGAAGTAATAGGAGGTGCGAGTGGGGAACGGAGAATCTGGATGGGCAGTGTAAGGAAGAGGTGTAAGGCAGGGTTGCCCATTGTCACCGGTGCTGTTCAACGTATATGTGGAGGAAATGATTAAAGAGGTATGGGAAGAACTGGAGGCAGGAATGAAAGTCGGAGGGGAATTCGTAAAATCGGTTAGGTTTGCTGATGACCAAGCATTAGTTGCTCAGTCAACCAAGGGGTTGCAAGCATTGCTGAGTGAATTGGAGGTTCAGTGCGATAAATATGGGATGAGAATCAACATTAATAAAACAAAGGTTATGCGAATTTCCAGAGAGAAAAAGGCTAAACATTAAAATAGGAAGGGAAAAAATAGAGCAGGTAGAACATTTTACCTATCTCGGAAGTGTTTTGGATCGACATGGTCAAAGTAGTAGGGACGTAAGGAGGAGAAAAGGCAGAGAGGCTTTCACAAGGAGGAGGGAGTTGATGGCAGGAATTTCCCTCCCCCCTCGAATTCCTCCCAACTTATTGTTTCCTCTGCTGTGTGTAGCATTAAATCGTTTGCCTCTCCACTTCATGCAACTCATTCCCCTTTCCCTGCAGCCGACTCTGATAATCTGCTCTCGACGTTCCTTATGTCTACAATAATATTTTACCGAATTTTTTTTACCTTTACAAACATACTAGGGCTCTCAAGAAAGTAACTAACGTTTCGGCCTGGCATGGTGGCGGGCAGGGATGGTACCATCATCTTGGTGTCTATCAATGTTCCTGACCTCGGTACACATCCTGCTGTGGTAGTGTGTGCAGACAATGGTTCTTCTGCTTGGCTCACTGCGAACTGTTAAAATGGGCGTTGAAATAGAAAATCCTGCGAGGGCCGTCGAGAAAGTATTTTACGTTTTGAAATAAAATATGAACCTAGTGACATGACAAAGTTTTATAATATTGTGTACACTGGAAAGGCAAGTTCTTAAATTATTTATCTACACAGTTGCTATTCAAAATGAGGACCTATTATTATGATTATAGACAAGCCTTTTCCAATTCCGTCTCTGAATAAATCTACCGCCTTATATTTTAATCACTTGTTTTAAACCAGGGTGCAATAAAGCGCCACTGTCAAAGCACTGTGTAGGAAGCCACGTCTAGATTCGTAATCGTAAATCGGCGATTTTCACGAATTTCTTCGCTGAGATGTTTTTTGTCAGTAACAACCTAATCACAGATCGTACTTCATTATTCGCATTATGATTTGCAATTCAACGCACATTTTAACAGTTTGCAATGTGAGCAAATCAGAAGAGCCACAGTACGCACGCACCATCACAGCAGGATGTGTAGTCAGTGTAGAGACGTTTAGACACCGAGATGGTGGCTCCTGTACAACCCACCTTCACGCTAGACCGAAACGTAAGTTACGAGGGTCATCCGGAAAGTAGTACCCGTTCGTGCCGCATGAAGTGCTGACGACGCGAGTAGCCGCTGGACGAGGTCAGATAGCTTCAGTGGCTTGTCTGCCTTCTCTGAGCCAAGTTGCGTGACGCTAGCATTGCCTGTGTTGTTTCTGTGATTGTTTACAATGTTTAAAAAAATTGAGAACGCCGCCAGTTGTGAAGTGAGGGCAGTGATTAAATTCCTCAATGCAAGAAACGTTCGCCCATGTGATATTCATCGCCAATTAAAGGAGGTGTATGGAGACAATGTAATGGACGAGTCGTCTGTTCGGCGGTGGTGTCGCAACTTCAACATGGGGAGGGGGAACACACACGACGATGAGCGTTCGGGGAGACCGTCTGTCATTACAGACCAACTGGTGAGCTCAGTTGACGAATTCGTGAGGAACGATCGGCGCGTCACAATTGATGACATCTGTGAGCATTTTCCCAATGTTTCTCGAACAATTGTTCATGAAATTGTTAAACACCATCTGCATTATGCAAAAATTTGTGCAAGATGGGTCCCTCGCATGCTTACAGATGAGCACAAAACCAAGCGTATGGCTGCAGCACTGACGTTTTTGGGACGTTATTCTGATGAAGGAGACTCTTTCTTGACTCGCATAATTACTGGTGACGAAACATGGGTTTGTTATGCATCACCTGAGAGTAAACGACAGTCAATGGAGTGGCATCATGCTCATTCACCAAACAAACCAAAAAAATTCAAGACAGTTCTGTCCACCAGGAAACTCATGGCAACCATTTTCTGGGATCGACGAGGTGTATTGCTTATTGATTTTATGGCCCGTGGAGACACTATTAATGCCAATGCGTATTGTGAAACATTAAAGAAATTACGGCGGGCAATACAAAATCGGCGGCGAGGTCTATTGTCTACTGGTGTCATTCTCGTTCATGACAATGCCAGGCCTCATGCAGCTGGGATAACACAAAAACTTTTGCAGCAATTCAAATGGGAAACTTTCGACCATCCACCGTATAGCCCGGACTTGGCCCCTTCAGATTTTCATCTCTTTACAAAGCTTAAAGACTTTTTGGCAGGAAAAAGATTTGACAGCGATGAAGAACTTAAAGAAGGAGTGACCCTGTATCTCAATGAGCTGGCGGCGAAGGACTATGCAGCAGGAATACAGAAACTTGTCACACGTTATGACAAATGCCTTAATTTGCTTGGAGATTATGTTGAGAAGTAGTTTAAAGTATCCTCTTTCAAATAAAATTTTTTATGTTTGTTAATATTTACTTTTGTGTCTTTATTTCACGAACGGGTATTACTTTCCGGATGACCCTCGTACTTTCTGTTCGGCCCTCATAGCTTCCTCCTTCCTGTTACTGCTTGCCTTACTCGATGCAAATCTTTGGCCAATATCTTCCTCGTTTCAATCCGAATTACTTTGCAAAGTCGAGAACTTCCATTTATTCTATTAGCCTAACTTTTATCTTGAATTCTTAATTTATCCTCCCAAATTTTTGATATTATTTTTTATTTAGTATTTCCATTTGTATTCATCGTCATCAATTCTTTAATACGCTCGATCTCATCGCGTTGGGTATGGAAAAAATAGTCCCGTAACAATTATTTCAGCCTCTTTGGGTTTTCGATTGATAGAGTATGTTCGTGTTTTCCTTCTTTTGCGGAATGCTTCCCGGGGAATGAACGTAACGCTATCATTCCGCACCGAAAACTTAGTCGGAGTTGGAGCCCTTGTCTCTAAAATTCCAAAATGTGAAATCTACTCCTCAAGAAAGATTCTTCATTTTTCGTGTCCACTTCCGAATTTGTAAGACTTGACGACCTGCATTGGCGAGGGAGCATGCTGAATCATGCCGCAGGGGTGATGGAAGAATTGCTCCGACGAAGTATTTCTTCCGTTGAAAATCTCGCGAGTTAAAACGAGGCTACTTCGTACTGACCCAATCTTTTAAAATGTAGATGTGATTAAAAGGGTCAATTAGCAGCCTCCCACGGGGGATGCAGGGGAAGAAGACGTCGTTGAGCGGAGGGCCGCCATGAATGAGTAAAGGGGGCAAAGGAAGGAAGGCAAATGGCGAGCTGACCACGGTCAGCTCGGCGTATTTCAAGGCCAGAGGCAGCATTGATTTTTTATGGCAAAATGATTGTCTTCCAATGGGAGAAAGATCGAGGAGAAGTTTTATGAAACCTTCGGTTTGATTTCAAACTCTGGTTCAGGGAGAGGGAAAATTTGAGGCGGGAGGTGTCCGGGGAAATACATGTATGGGAAATGTCGCCCGAGGTTACTATCCAATTTGTGGTCGAGGGCATCGATGGCCGGTGACCCTCGCAACCAGCCCTCCGGCTGTCTGAATGCCGGTTAATTAGGCTCACACAATCGCCGTCATTATGGAGCTCCTGTTACATAAGTTTTTTCATCAGTTTTCATTACGTCAGTGTGACTAATGTTTTTTCAGGTGATTGGTTTCATTCATAAATGCAAAAAATGTCTTTGTGGACTAATTCACGATGTAAATGACGAAGACGGGCAACTCGAAGTCACGCTTAACCTATTCCAGGAAAAGTAAAATAAAGAAAGTCTTGACAAAAATGGTATTTCATCATTAAACTTGTTTAGTTAATTTCTACTCATTTAAATAATCAGGATTTGATTTTGATTTGATTGTTGTTTGTATATACATGCTTGTATTCCTATACTAATTTGCAAATAAAACAAATTAGTGAAAAATGCAATACAGGCGAATCCATGCAGAAAATAAAATTTTTATATGACCTTAAAATATGACCTTATTTTGCTATGACCTCCTTTGAACTTTGACCAGCCGAAATTGAATATCCCCTTGCCCTGGTTGATCGCGGGGAGAGAGGCGTTCCCCGCTGAGCGACGCATTCGCTCGCCGAACTCCGGCTTCCGCAGGGCGGCAGGGAGCGCAGGGCGGCGGGCGGGCACGGGGACCCCTCCCTCGCTGCTGCACGAACTAATTTCAAGTCCCTCCGTCAAGAGACTGAGCGGAACAAAAGCCATAAAATGCCTATTCTCGTGACAGTGACGGAATCTGCACGACTCCCCCAGAATGTGCCGAAAAAAGGAATAAAATCCTGATACTCTTGTCCGTCGGTTAAATCCCACGGCTATTCGAATGCTTGGGGCATCCAATTTGGGCGAATCAAAGTCCGCATTCTCATTTGTATTCGTTACACATTTGTCTTCTGTTGCGAGATGCCGAAAGGTTGGAATGTATGAAATGTTTGGTTCGAGGTTTCGTTTCGGCGGAAAGAATCCGAGAGGGCTTCTCCGAATGCGGAGTCAGGGTACGGCCGCTGTTCCGCTCACCCCATCCCCTCGCTTGTTCCCTGATCCCTGCCACGCGGGCCGGGTGAGCACGCCCCCTATCGCACAAAACAATCACATCGAAAGAGTCGCCCCCCCCCCCCTCGCGGTCGAGAGGAGAAACAAAAAGACAGTTAAAGAGCGCGCCTCGCACGAGGAGATCTCTCGTAACGAAAAAGATTTGCTCGCACAAAACAACGCAGTCGCAGTCACTCGAGGGAGTGCGGAATGTGGCCGAATGCCGCGCGGGCAGGCATTCATACCATGTGTGGGCACACACGCACGCACGCCATCAAACAGGGGTGGAGAGGGGTCTCTGCGAGAGGAGGGAGGCGCGACCCCCCGGCGTCCCATTCCCAATGGGGATCGCATGCCGCCAATAAAAGTCCTGCATCACGAGCCATCGCGGTGATTCTGGGTGACACATCTGGGCTCCCCCTTAACTACGCCCTAGCTCTGTGACATATATTCCAGTCTCCTCACCGGGCACCACAGGATAGACTCATCTAATAAGGAATTGTTCCCCCCCATATCAATACCCTCTTAGAATTCTTGCGTTCCACCCACGCCGAATAGGGCTAGGATATTAAGTGAGCTCCAACCTCGACTATCCATTCAAACGAAGGATCATCCTAGACCTTTCGGAATTGACTTGGCTGACGAATTTCATACCGATGAAACAATCTTTAATTCTCCACCCTGATTCAGTATTCCCAAAATGTTTACTTCGTTAAAAACACAATACACGGTGGACACATCCCTGCAAAGTGGTCCCTCGGCAATTGCATTCTTCCTCTTGTCGTTGGCGCGAACCAACGACACGTAATTTAGAAACGGTAAGTCCAGCAACACATATTGCATCTTTCGTTTCGTTCCACTTAACCATCGTGTTGACTGTTCTGGTTAGTCTGTCTAAATTGTTTGGTTTAGCAATATTTAATGTAGATTCCCGTAGTTAAAATCGCTAATTGAATAATGCTAATTTTCAAAAATATTTTTGTAACGAATTGAAGGACAAGGGAACTATATTTAAAGTACCTTCGCAGGACAAACATTAAAAATGTTGAATGATTTGTGTAGCAATTTAGAGATTTACCAGTATGTATTTAGATGAAAATGAATATATCCTCAAACATTAGCTGCATCGAATTTGTTTCTAATCCTTTTCGCAACTCCTCGTTTACATCAAACGTTGAAGCGCTCATGATGCACGGAGGAGGGGGAGGGGTGCGGTCTATTTTTCAATGCCCACCCCTCCCTCCCCTGGCCGACCGGGAATTTCATCGGATCATTCGGGCGAGGCCTCTCGACGAAAGGGAGGAGAGGGGGTCGGTCGGGGGCGAGCCCTCGCCTTCCTCCACCCCCGGGGGACGGAGGAATGAGCCCTCGACTCATTCCTCGGAGGCTTCCCGGAACGTTAGTAGCTTAAGGGGGGGCAGTATATTGTGCTCTTGCGCTAAAGATGCCTAGGTTCGTTTTCAAACTCGCTCACGAGAAGGTCAGAACAGCAATTTGGCACTAGTTGCATGCATATAAGTGGAAAGGCGACCGACGGCTGATGTCATATGCACCATAAGGAATAGATGTGGGTGATTTGGTTGTGGCAGGATTCTCAGGGAATGGGAGAAAGAAGATTGGAGGGGGCCCCGGCGCTAGCATTAGCCAAATCGTTCAATATAGGCGCCAAAGAGTTCACAGTATAACGTCCTATCCGACGGACGGCGTATTCAACTTGATGTGCTCCCCATATAGCAACCCAAACAGGGATCGAGATATAGCGAAAGAATATCTGACTTCTCCGGGATTTGAACCCGAATCTCTAATGAGAGAAGTAAGTAAATTGGTTAACGTAACATTCCAATCTCCCCGAACGGGTTTTCTCAGTCTAATACGATTCGGGAGCACTTGTAAATAAACCTCAGTGGAGTGGATTCAGATGAAGGAAGAACACGAGGAGAACTCCTGAGAACTCCGGTGGTTATTCATGGGTGATGGAGGGAAAGGGTGGTCGTGCATGGGCCAAGTAGAAGGCAGGGCAGAAGTTACAGGAGAGGCGATATATAATGTTTTTTGAGGTGCAGGTGGCGTTCGGTTGGGAGTTGGTAGTAAGGGAGGTGGGTGGTCTTAGGAGATGGCGGCATTTGCAGCGTGGGCGGTTTCATGGTGTGGAGAGAGGCGGGGAAGAGACAGGGGTGCTCGCAGGTGGTTTTATCAACTGAAAAATGGCTCGCAAGTTTGACGGGCGTTTAGACGAATCGGAGGGACAATGTGGGAATAAAAGTGATGTGGATTGACTGTTATTAGTAATTGGGAAGAGTTCACGGATTGTAAGCTTAATTTTGTGGGTTCCGGGGAAGAAAGTGGTGATAAGATTAGGGCAATTTGGGCGGTCTGGTTTGGGGAGAGGAGTGCATTGGGTTGACGGTTTGAGAATTTTACTATTCAGTAGTTTTTCAGGGTACCCCCGTTTCCTCAGTCATGTAGCTGGTCCATGTATTTCTGTTTGGATGGAGTGTTGCTGCAGAGACGGAGCCCCGGCGGCTCCTCTGCGGTTGCGCCCCTCCTCTCACCTCTCTTCGCCCTACTCCGTAATTTGTAATGCTCTCCGATGTAAAATTTTCATCTTCCGCTGCACGAGTCGATATTTACGATTCAACTCGCCGAAAATCGCTCGCAGAACATTTTCAATACTTGCAATTGTATCGGTTTTCCCAAGTGTGTAGCTTGTCCGAAGGGTGATACCTGATATGTTTATTGGTTGATAACACAGGCCTACAAAAAAAATTTTTTTTGTTACCGGGAATCTTTGTGCTGATTTTAACTATATTTGTAGAGCTGAATCCAAATATGAAATCCGTTTTTATTTAACAGCTCTACTTTTTTAGATATGGCACATCTTACGATTAGTTGTTGTAATATTTGATATATTCCGGAAAATAATTTTCAAAGTTAAATAAGTCTATAAGTATACTAATTTATAACCACTCTGCGGTGTTCCTTTTATTTTCAGTAAACTGTCAATAAGTTTTATGTATATTTCTATATTTTAGGCCAATGAAATTAAAAAACAAAAATCGTTTGTATCGACTTCGGTAAAAGATGGCGAAATTAGTTCATAAGGTATCCGAACTACTAGCATCAAGACTGCATGAAAAGAATTTACTGCAACCCGGTACAAAAATAAGTTTTTATCGCACAAGGGAAAAGGATATGCTACCCTTCTTTACTCAAGAAGACAATCTTACATTTTGTTTAGACGTTAAGGGTCTTTTGGAAAAAATGGGACTACTATCACAATATGATATGAATGAATCAAGTCTTTTTATTTAGTGGGTTTTATTATTAATATAATATTCCCATATCATCATGTAGAAGATTTTTTTACGTAAGTAACAACATATCTATATCTTGAAAACTATAGCTGATAGGAAAAAACTAGTGTCATAATTGGATTCAGCACCCCAATTGTTCTTTAAATCAACATTAAAAGCTCCGGCACCAAAACCACTGTTGCCCTGTGTAATTTATACCGTGTACACGTGTATATTTGTGGATTATTTCCTGCCAAACGGTCTGTATGCCTTTTTGAACGTTCCTATTTTAATCGTTGATTTTTATTAAGCCATTCGTTTGCCGTTTCGATATTGATTTTTTAGTTAATTGCGTCTATTCTGCACAGCCAGCGTCAAAAGAATATTACCTGGCTTAAGGATGACCTCAACTTACAAAATTGATATCGTAAGCACACACAAGCAAATTTACAGATTCGTACTTACAACTTGATGCATTCGAAAACGCTAGAAATTGACGTCTGGATCTTTCTTGCTAGTTGTTGGGAGAGGCCGTGGGCATACATTCGATTGGCCCTGAAAAGTTAGTATCTTACTGGAAATGCTTTGGGTGAAACACAACTCAGATGGGTGAAAAGTGCCAGCGGGTGAGTCTCTGCAGGATTCATTCGTCCCGCGCAACCGGACGGCCTCCTCTCTTGCCCTTTTGGTCGGACCTTCCTAAACTCTTTGCCTAAACTGTCGCAACACCTTCCCTTCACACTTCTCCCCGGAAGTGGACAAATATTTCGTGGGTGCAACAATTGTATGAATTCGTGGAACTAACGCATTCGAGTCACTCTAGGCTCGGAGATTTTGAATGCAAAACTTGAGATCCCAGAGTGCACCAGGGAGTCCGAAGACGGTTGAGGTCGGAAATCAGGATTGCAAACTCTCGTTAGGAGTGGAGCTCATTCCTTCCAGTGATTTACATTTCGACAGAAAGGGATTGTGGGTAAAAAAAAATGTGTCCACCAGTGTTGTATGCACGAAAGGGAAACCTACTTCTGAATACATTTCTAAAAATATATTTTGTTTGGTAAAAATCTATTTTTGAGTCGTAGCAGGGTAAATAGAAAAATTCTCGGAATGGAATAGAAATAAACGACATGCCTCGGTGAAACTTTTTTAATTTCCGTGTTGTCTCCCTGAATATTAATGCACTTGCTCCAGCGATGTTCCAGTGTCTTGATCTCATCTCGAATATTAGATTCCGTCAGTTTGCAAAGCGCTCGTCCACTTCGGCTGTTAGTTCTATGTGTAAAGAGAATCTCTGTTCACTGAGGAAAATGTTGAATTCGGGGGAGAGATGGAAATCCGATGGAGCCAAATCATGCGAATGAGGCGGGCGTGGCAACAGTTATTAATCTTAGTTCACGTATTTTGCCATGGCAACGACATTTGTGTGTGGGCGTGCATTGTCTTGATGAGAGATGACTTTCTTCCTTGCCAAACCTGGCCTTAATTCTTGTATCTTTTGCTGTAATTTGTCCAGGAGTTAAGCGCAGTATTGTCCAGTAATTATGTTGACCAGTGGGAAGAGTATCTATCGGTAGAATCCCTTTCTCTCTGAGATGAAATGTTTTTATGACCTTTCAATTTCTCACCGTTTTTATTTTCCTCATTTTTTTGTCTCAATATTTTTATTTCCTCTATTCATGCTTTTTATCCCCTATGCTCTTTTATACGGATTTAGCATTTTATTTAATTATTTTATACGTATATATTTATTATAGTTATCTTTTGTGTAAACTAAGTTATGCGAATTGAAGAAAATAATGCTATTCACTAGTTAACTCTCTTCAGTTAGTCCTATTGACTACGCGTGGAATTTCTCCGACCGAGACCTCCGTCGTGGCAATATCCCCGCGGCGCCTGCGAGAGAAAGGCAGCTCAAGGTCAAGTGTTGAACCGAAAACAACGCTCTTCTCAGAAAGGGGATTCGAGAGGTTTTTGTTTTGCGGGAGCATTCGGCGCTCAAGAGTTCGCCTCGGACATTCCAAGCGCCATCGCGGCAAGATTTCATTTGTGACTCGTAATAATTCCAAATGGAAGCCTCCCTCGGATTTCCCCGGAAATAGCAGCAAGCGACCAAACGGTTGAATAAGTCCGGGGCGAGGGCGGCCGGAGTTGACGTGCGCGGTCCTCGGGTAAGTGCGGCTCGAGGGTGTTGAGGGTAGACACGGCGGGGACGATTCTGACGCGAAGGTGATTTGAAGCTGGCGAAACGTCGATGGAAAAGAAGCGAGTGGAGGTAATAGCGATCTTAAATGTTCGGTGGCCGTTGTGTGGGCTGGCAGCTTGTATTTCACAAAAGTCAGATGATGTATTGAATGGAAAAGGAGCTTAAGTAGCGATAATAACGTTATCCATTTGAAAATACTTGCGTGGAAAGATACACGGTACCTAGTTTTGGTGCATAAACTCGGGTTTACGATTTGTCGGTTCACTTGATTATTATTTTCAGGTGCTTGACTTTATGTCATAAATGCTAGATTTACATAAAATGGGGGTTTTGTAATTGCCTAGTGTATCCCGATCTTTTGCGAAGTGTGTTCTGGTTTGCAAACGCGACTTTTGTGTCCGCTCACCACGAGTCAGTTGTTATCGATATAGTCTGTGCATTTAAAATTAAATTACATCCTAAATTAAAATAATTACTCCTATAATTAGAGAATTATATTCGTATTTGATTCAATTATGCGAATTTCAGGCAAACAAGGAATGGGCAGGAATAGGGATGTTGGAGGGAATGAAGGAAGTACACAGAGATGAAGAGGGTCTTTGTTGTAAAGTAGGGTATTGGGTTGTGTTTTATTAGGAGAGACGAGAAAATTACTTGGTGGCTGTTTCCATCCAAAATCTAACTTAACCGATAGATTACCTATTATTACTCCTATAATTACCCCTCCCGCGTTACCTCCACCCCCTCACTTCACTCCCATCGGTCACCTTTCCCTTGTTACAGAAAAAAAGGAGGATATTTTGTATTTTTCAGTTCCGTCAAGCCACCACTAGGGTGTGTGGCAAGAGGTTGATGCAAACCAAAATAATTTCACCCAAACATGGCCATACCGTGGTCGAACAATGTTTTTATGATCCCCTATCGTTCGTGGAAAAAATTACATCTTAAATCTAGCTGTTCTGCACTTGTTCTCTCTAATTTTGTTAACATGATCTCTCCTACCGTAGTACGATGGGGGCAATAATACATTTTTAATATTAATTGCTAAAGAGACATCCTTCCAATCTATTCAAAAGATTTAATATATAATTTAACTTTCGCTCCGTGAGTGATTCCCAGTCTAGCTGCTCTAATATTTTGGATACGCTACCAAGTTTATCATAACAATGCTTTACAAATCTAGCTCCTCGACGCTGCACGCGATCCGATTCGGTAATTAATCCAACTTCGTGAGGATCTCATTAATACTAGCAGCATATTCTAAATGTGACATAATCAGCGAAAGATAACATTTCTCTCTGACTTTTTCATCACATTTACCCAGTACTCATATGATAAATCCTAATTTTTTGTAGTGGCCTTTCTTGACCAGAGTCTAAACGATATTTTGAAGATGGCGATCTGGTTGATGCTGCTTGGTACCTAGTATATTGTCTTCTTATCCTGCGGTTAGCGTTGCAATCCCGGAGGAGTCATATTTGTTCTATAGTTTCTCAATCCTTACTTGGGATGCTAAGTGGAGATCACCTCAAGTGGAGTACACCGTAAAGCCCCATAACAGATGGGGCGTTAAGCTACGGGCCCCATGGCGCCTGTCTTTACGAGTAGGCTAATGCCGACGCCGGGTTTCTCTCCCCCTTCTTCCTTTCCCTGTTCGTCCCACCCCTATCAAATTAACCAACTATCAATAATGATCCAAAAGAACTTAGCCGTCGCCTCCCAAATAGCTACTAACATATATTTAAGACAGATAATCGGCCATCATGCGTATGCATCTACATCTACGCAGTACCCCGAAAGCCGTCGCAAGTACGTGTGGCAGAGGGTGGTAGGTCACCAGCCATGCTACATATATTCCCTCTTATTTCCTCCTCATGCACCTGGCACCCCGTGATTCACCAAAAACCAAAGTGGAAAGGGGGCGACAGAACACCATTTATGCAACATGCCTACGTATATTACGAGTATTACATCTATTCCTATGTCTATCTACACAAAGAGGATAAGAAAACACATTAAAAGAGGGCAGGCACACATACAGTTCAGACACTTACTACCGGTTAGTACTCTACGCATTACGGATGGACAATTCACAAACACTACGGTAGACTTTATCTCCATACACCCACGCCCCACCCGGCACAAGGGCACACGGGGCGAGTGTCGTTAGGGCGCCTGACTTGGAGAGTGCTTTGTGGGAAATTACTCTTGTGCATACCCCTATTTTCGAAAGGCGCCGACCCATTATTTTCTTAGGTGTTCCCCCTTCTATTGTTGTCGCGAATACTGCGCGAGAAAAACGATAACTTGAATCTATCAGTTCGACAGTCTTTACTGACTTTACGAAAGCCTTCGACTCTATTGACAAGGGTATCCTCTTAGCAAAACTTCAAATTCTGAATTTTTCTTCCTCGCCTTTGTACTGGATTCGCTCATACTTAAGTAACCGGTTTCAAAGAGTCATCACGTCCAATTCATCCACTCTAATTGGCTTAAAATACACAGAGGTGTTCCATAAGGATCCATTCTGGGAGCCTTGTTTTTCTCCCTCTATGTTAACGATTTTAGTAAAGGTATTTCAAATTGCAAACATCACCTTTCCGCCGATGATTTACAATATATCACCATTACGAACTACCTAGAAAGATTAACAAATTTAATTCAGATCTTATACTTGGGGTATAAAAAATTTACTGAAAATAAACCCATCAAATATCTGTCCATTATAATCGGGTACCATAAACTAAGTATTGCTGAACCCCCACCACTAACATTGGAAGGATCCATCATGCCATACCTAAGGACAGTAAATAATTTAGGCGTAATCATCAATGAAATGCTATCTTGGACTGTTCATGCAATTGCTGTATGCAGAAAAATAAACTCATTCACTGACAAGGTTAAAGCACGTTGCTCCCATCCTTAAAGATGCTTCTTGTAACCTCTCTTTTCATACCCCATTTTGGTTACTGTGATGTAGTTTACCAAGACCATTAAGGCGAACAGAAAACCAAACTCCAGAGGACCCATAACTCATATGTGATCTTAGAATATACGATCATATCTCCGACTCATTTACAAGAATACTATATTCTGCTTAAAGATAGAAGGTCGTAGGCATTTACATATTCTTTCAATACTCTACAGGATATTTTCGAACTACTCACAAAAATATTTATACAAAAATTTCCTCCCCATCAGCTCAATCCACAACAGGAAGGGTATCAATAAACTTCTTGTCGCATACCATCGCATGGAAATCCATCACAAATCTTTTCATGTTATAGCATACCGTTTGTGGAAACCGCCTCCAGATCACATTAAAAAAATCTCCATTACACAACATTTAAGAGAGCGATTCACAAGTTCATTCTCCTCGGATACAAAACTTAACCAGTATGCCCTCCCTCATTTCACTCAGCTAATTTACAGATGACCGTCTCTACTTTATCTATTGTCACCTCAAGCAGTACGATTTGGCATCATTTAATAGTTAATGTTATGTTCTTCATTACTCCTCATGTGTTGTCAATGTAATTAATATCTTCAATTTCAATCTTTGGTTTAAACCCTCTATTCGGCTCCAAACGAGCCTTCCGCGGACAATACGCGGCACAATATTAGAAATACTAAAGTTCATTGGGACCTTCAGCTCTGCCTCAATTATAATATGTACACGACGATGGGTTAAATGGAAGAAGGGCTCATTTGGTCTCGATTTCGCCCTCTATCTGTCGAAAGACCTCTATCTATCCCCTCTAACAGTCTACAACATTTCACTACCGATTAAAATTCCCTTCATCCATTTTTCCTTGCATCCTTCTGATTTCTCCTGACTAACCCCCCTCCTCACCCACCATCTCCAGTACTTCCTCATTTGTTTTCCTTTCTGTCCACTTCCCCTTCTCCATTCCTCTCCTCACCCACATTTCAAAACGTACAATCTGCGCCTATCCTCCTGCTTCATTGATCGTACATAACTACGCTCCATATGAAAGTTAGGAATATGATGACGTCCTTCAATTATCTCTCTCAATATCGCTCTCTTTGTCGGTCGAAAGTTCGCCTCGGTGATCACGCTCCCATGCGGCCAATGGAAGTCCTTTTACATTTACGTGTTATTTTTACTTTGCTAGTGGATAACTATTGATCCAGAGCGTAATGATCTGTTTGAGTGAGATGAGTTGTCTTATCAAGCGGAGCTCCACTGGTGTGGGGAATCATTAGGAAAATGTGATTGACACCGAGTACACTGATGGCGAAGTGTTAAAATGTGTTGAGGAAAAAAGAGGAGTTCCGGGGCGTTGTGTAGATTTCCTGGGGGGGCACGTAGTCGGGCGGACGCCGGAGCAAATGCAGCGGTCGCAGCGACGAAGGCCATACGAGGGGTCTCCTTAGATGACCCACGAAGACCCTCCCTCAGGGCACACGTGGCCAATGGACGGATAGATATGCTGGAGTCCACCGGTTTGCTCGTTTGCGTTCTAGGGTCAATGAAGCGTCATCCACGAACTTACCAGTGCTCACCTTTCCTCCGCGGTTGCCTTTTTCCCTACTCGACCCCCGTCGGTGGCTCATGGGGGCGTGCGACTCGGGAGATGGGCGCGCGGGGGTGGATGGAGGCGGGGGGGGGTGTCCCTTGCGAGGGGGTTTGAATCAATTCCCGGGACAGCGGGCCACTAACAAATTGGCCGCCGCTCCTCTTAATTGGGGAGCGGCGGCGAGGGGATGACCACGAAGCGGATTTTCATTGCGTGGGGGGGCGGCGCTACGTTTTTCAGGAGAAGGGGGGTCAGGTGGGTGCGCCCCCCCCCCCCGGCGTTTTATCTGGGCCGTGGCTTAAATGAAAACTCCTCCCAAGTGGCCCTTCCTGTGGATTAATCACGTGGAGGATTATTCCTGTTGCTCTTTGTCGCGCAGTGCGTCTTAATTAACGGGAGTGGCCCGCAGGTTCCATTTCTCTCCCCCCCCCCTGGTGACTTCACTGCTGCCGCCCACTCTTAGTTGATTTATTTCCCTAACCCTGTTAATGCATTCGTGCGCCCTTCTCCCCAGGGTCTTCATTCCCCTGGATGAACTCCTCATCGCGGGGCTCTGCAGATTAGAATTTCGATCCAGGGCCGCTCCTCCATCCCGCTCCCCCCTGCCTTCCCCCCTTGTTCTCCGCCTCAGACTCCCACTCGTGGCGATGCAATTCCGTCCCGCCGATCGCGGCCCTCGGGGGCAGGGGTGCGAATGCGCTTTCGCTTGGGCGCTGGAGTGCGGGGGTGGGCCGCGTGCGACTGAGGCGATGCCTCCGCGGTCGTCTCAGTCGCGTCTCTGATTTGATACAGGGTTCGTCTGGAAAATAAGTGTACTGAGCTCAGGAAAAAAAATTATTACACTTTTACATATCTTAAGCTAATATTCCTCAAAATAGGACCCTTGTAAGTCGATACACTTGTTCCAGCGGCGTTCCCATTCCTGGAACGCTCCCGCGAAGGCATCATCGGGAACCTCTCGAAGACACGTCGTCACGGCCTCTTTGACGGCGTCCAAAGTCCCGTATCGCGTTCCTTTCAAACTCCTCTTTATCTTCGGGAACAGAAAGAAGTCCGGTGGTGCCAAGTCCGGGCTGTAGGGCGGATGCGGCAGCGTTGCCACGCCGTGCTTGGCCAAGAAGTCCGACACGACAAGCGCGGTGTGAGACGGCGCATTGACGTGATGCAGCCGCCAGATGTTTTTGATCGCTGGCCGGACGCAGGCGACTCGTTTTCGAAGCCTGTCGAGCACTTGGACGTAAAATGCAGCATTTACAGTTTGTCGTTCAGGTACAAATTCGTATTGGACGACTCCCCTTTTGTCAAAAAAGACTTATTTGTCAAGACATTTTCCGGACGAACCCTGTATGCTTAGGAAGTTCATCGTTTAAGGGACGAGCAGGAATATGGCAGCGCAATGAAAGAATAGCCGTTGCAAATTCTTTAAAGCAGCCAAATTAGTGACCATGCCAAGATATCACGTACGATTTTCGCATTCACCCATCGAAAGATTTAATGGAAATCTACACTTTTCTAGAAACATATCTTATTCCCCCCCACCCCCGGATGCGACGGGGATAAATGCTTGATGAGTGACCATGGCTCCCATCTTTCGTCCGCCAAACACGTACGAGGATGTTTCGAAAGCAATTCACTCGAAAATTGCACCAATGCTCGCCTAGTAAGCGGATGTCCATTGAGGTTCACTCTTCACTGGAAAGAGATATCTGAGACAAGCGAGAGGATTATGGTGAAATATTTAGTTCGGGCGCCTGAATTCAGGGATTCTTCAGCTGAACGAACATGGTTTCTATAAAAAGTTTCGAGAAAATAGATTTATTTCAGTTAGTGCTAGACATTCTCAAAATTCTTCAAGGTACATCCCTTGAGCGTCGACAAACTCTTGCCAGAGCGGTTTTCCACGACTCGATGGCTCCCTGGTAGGCGGAATCTCCTTAAGGGTACGCGTGCAAGCTTCTTTGACGGTACTTAGGGCCCATGGTGGTGTCTTTTGAGGGAGAAATTACCTTTTATATGGAATAGGATATAGTCTTCTGGTGCCAAGTCGCGACTGTAAAGGGGTTGGGGAATCTTCGCCATGCCGTTGCGAAAGGTCTTCCCAAGCAGACACACTCGACTCTGCTCTTATGGTCGTCCGTCCAAAGGCCTTCGGGAGGACGAGTTTATCGCAGATCTTTCGCATCGCAGAATTTTCAGCGATAATGGTGTGTGCACTGTCATCTTATGTCAATGCCATTGCGATATATCTGCGATCATGCGCGTCCATAACAACCGATGGCATGAATTCAGCACTTCGCGCACCCGTCAGGAAGACATTGTTATCGATACCTTTTATACAAACCGGGTATCGTCTCAAACTGACCCCATGTCTCACATAACTTGGCAGGTAACATTCTTTCCCAAATTTTTAAAAAGAAATTTCTGTCTTAAAAGCGTTCCCTCTTGCCTGGAAGATAACTCCGCGGCACGTTTCTCCATTTCAAACTAGTTTACATTTTTGTAACGTATCGTATATGTAATGGAAAAAAACATTTAATCAAAAGCTTGTCTCGCATTAGTAGAGAAGGCGGGAACATTAGTGCCACCAAACCTGTTTTGAAGAGATTTCATCCATGTAAATATATTTTTTTTAATTTCCATATATCCCGTGTCCTTTCCCTTTTCGAAGCAGGCAGGTCTGTCATACAGAATGTTTTTCAACATTGAGGCTGAGGTTCAGACCTTCCTCCTTGGGGATGGTTAACAATTGCTTCCAATGAAGCATAACTTTCCACAAAGGCGTTTCTTCACATTAGGGGACAAGAAAAAGCCCCCCTGATCCTTGGCCTTGCTATAAGGAAGTTGAAAACACTCTCAGAATTGATTTTTGCAAGATATTCAGGTACAATATTTCGATCTACGACCGTGTGTCATACGCATCGTGATGTGGCGTCCAGCCTGTTGCTTTGGAACGTGGTCCTTTTTAATTAATATGGAGAATCATCATTGAATTCCTGTGGTAGACTCTATTTAGAGTTTTGTGTGTTGCTTCATGATGCATGATAAAATACTATTCCATATTTATCGAAATGGTACGCATGGCCATAACTTTCGCATCAGAAGCCAACACTTAGGCTTTCACTCTGTGTTCGGATGCCCGAGGCAGGCACACAGAACGTTGTTATTCGTTTTCAGGTTTAGCGTCATGTTGTCAAATTTCATCCGTATTCGCAACTTCGGAAGACACCTCATTTTTTCACTCTCTGAAAACTGCGAACGAATCCGCACGCGAGCGTCCTTATCTATATTTTCATCTGAAGGATTCTGCATTCTCGGGTTTCACCGCGTTGCTATTTAATGCTGGCAACAGTTTCGCCGAAGGTGCATTCGGCGAAACTGTTGTCAGCATTAAATAATAACGCGGTGAAACCCGAGAATGCAGAATTCTTCAAGCCACCGCCGCGAAAACCTACGCAGTCATAGAAATCTTCATCTACTTAATACCCCGCAAGCCGCTGCAAGGGCGTGTGGCGGGGGGTGTTAGGGCACCACTCGTTTTTCGAAAAAACACATCCAAAAGCCACAAATTTATATAATCTAAAAACAAAACATGGACGTACACGAACATAATATAAATTAACGAAAAAACTCTCACTAACCAAACACATGCTCAAATATCATCCCTCACTCAAACCCTATCTGTACTGGAATCTATCTCCCTTTTTTTACCTTTGTGGTCTGATCCACCCAAGTAGTGCGGGGCCATTATTATTCCTTTGGCGTCATCGTTAAACTCGTTTGTTCTAATCCTTTCTAAAAGTCTCGCTTGCTCTCTTCGCATCTGAAAGTGGCTCCCAGCCTAAATCCCCTAAGAGACCTGTCACACTTTGGTTCTTATTTTAACAATTTTCAACGAATCTGGCGGATTTACCCTGGAATTTATTGTTCATTATGATCAAAGGCCTCCTTAGAGGAACATATATGGATCAAGAAACGTGTATTTTTCAATCGCCTCCAAATTGGCATCGGCAGTAAGTGGAAGCGACGGACTGCTGATGCCATTTGTATTATGATAATAATTAATTTACTTGTTTCTTTCGAATAGAATCGGGCAATGTATTGTTTCCATTTTTTGGGGTACCTTCTTTTTTAAACCACCAACACAATTTCGTTATTTTTTTTACAAAATACAAGAGTATGAGTTACATGCCCTTCCTTTCCGTCGCTCTGCCCGTTCCCACTTGTTGTCGATGAATCTATCCTATACTTTCCCAATTTGTTCCTCTTTTCCCAATTTGTTGGACGTTATGCAGATCTCCAAGGATGGCTTCCAGTTGGCGTCTTTCCTCGGTGGAAATCGGGCAATAAAGGCTCCCCAATGCCTTTTGGTATGCGGGGAAATAGAAAGGGTGCACGCCATCCGAGCGGGGATATCTCCTTCGTCAAATTCGAACACCTCCCGGAAACGAATTTGCGGGCTCTCGAGGTGGGAAGTCTAGCTAGCGTGCTCACCGCAACCAACCCGATTCCCGCTTAAATGTGCCACGACACATGTCTGCACATTCGTTTTTTGGAATTTTCTCGAAAGTTATAACAAATTCCATGAATATTCTTCTGACGCTTCCCAATTTCGATCATTAAATAATTTGTGGGGTCGTTTCGGGGAGGTTCATGGTTCCCGTAACTGCCCTCTCAGTTTACGCGCGAAACGTTATGTAGCCGAAACGAAGTTTATCCCGGGCAGCTTTAGCGGATTACGTGCTACAGTGGGAGGGCCCGCATTACCGCCGTGGTGGGTTCCTATTCCCAGTCAATTATCATTGGATGTTCTTTTGATATTTTCCGCTTCTGACTCCATATAGATTTGATTACACCAGCCGACAACACGCATACTATATGAGCCCAAAGATCCAAAGTTTGAGGTCTCTTACGCCTCCCTCCGCGTAACATGAACATCCCTTGACGGCCAACACTTCGCGATAAACCCATTAAAGGAAACAAAATGCAACACGTTGCACCGAGTCGATAGAAACGTGGTGGCAAAGGAAGTGCAACGTGCAAGAGTAGGGACAATTCGCCCCAACCGACAATACTTGGAGAAAATTCCTTTTTCAGAGATGATCCCATATGGGATTAACGAAGAGATGAAACAATTAAAGCCGTCTCTCAAGACCCCATGGTATTTTTTTACCTTGAAATACGTTTGTAAAAACGAAACTACAGTATTTAAAATTGAATACATGTGAAATGACTCCTGATTAATTTAGATTTGACCTTTGCTCTCAAATGATTCATCTACGAAATCGACATTGCAATTTTTATGACATGCCCCTTAAGGACGCCAGGAGAAACTATTAATATCTGTTTCGTCGTGAGATGAACCGCGCGCGAACACGCCTCAGGCGCAATTTTTCATAACAACGTGGGGAATGAAATTTTCCGGATTTCTCCAAAGGCTTTTAATGTTAATCAACGATGTTCCGTCGCGATGGCAACAGGGGTATCTATGCCCACTCCAGTGCCCCCGCACCATTATCTCATTGGCTGGAGATCCCTCTTCCTTCGTAATGGATGCCCACTTCAAACGAATGAAACCGCCTTCTAGTCATGTTGTAGGGAATAACAGACCCTCTACAATCCTCCCGTTGAATGACATGCATTGGAATTGACGGCCGACAATTTGAACAGACTAAAGTAAATTTTCAACGCAGCATCGCGCATTGCATTCATCATTGCCGTAGGTTAACTGGACATGCTTCAACTTACAGCAATTGCCGCTGACGCAATGTGGAAACTTAAAAAGTATACACACTTACCCATTATTCTAGCAATATAAAAAAATTAATGTTTGTACAATTCTCAAATAATTTATATTTTTTTATTTTATAAGGTAATCCGCCTGTTAAGGAAGCTTTTTGGATGGGCACAACTATCAAATAAATATCTTGTGACTCCAAACAAAACACATTCGAGAAACCTGCTCTACATCAAGGCCCTCTTCATCTCTGTGTACTTCTTTCTTCCCTTCATCCCGTTCAACATCACTATCCAGTTCGTACCCTTTCCTCGTTTGCCTAACATTCTCCGCTCTATTACCGTCTTCAACATTCCACTGTTGCTGATCAGTACGCCTTTCATCCATTTTCCCGTCCTCCATAGGATTTCTCCCAACAAACCCCTCTTCTCGCCCACCATCTCCAGTACTTCCTCATTTGTTTTCTTTTCGTTCGTTTCACCTTCTCCATTCTTCTCCACACCCACATTTCAAAAGCCTCCATTGTACATCTATTCTCCTGCTTAAGTGACCACGTTTCCGCGCCGTACATAGCTATGCTCCATATCAAAGTTTTGACGAGTCTTTTCTTAACATCCCTACTCAACGTCCCCGTCATCAACTCCCTCCTTGAGAAAGCCTCTTCGCCTTGCTAGCGCAATTCTTCTCCTTACGTCCTTACCACTTTGACCGTATTGGTCCAAAACACTTCCGAGATATGTACACTGGTCTACCTGCTCTAGTTCTTTCTTCCTATTTTATTGTTTAGCTTAGCCTTTTTCTTTCTGGAAAATCGGATAACCTTTCTCTTATTAATATTGATTATCATCCCATATTTATCGCACTGAACCTCCAATTCACTCAGCAATGCTTGCAACCCCTTGACTGACTGAGCAACTAATGCTTGGTCATCAGATACACTAATCGATTTTACGAATTCCCCTCACTTTCATTCCTACCTCCAGTTCCTCCGATGCCTTCATAATCATTTCCTCCACATATACGTTGAACAGCACCGGTGACAATGGGCAACTCTGCCCATTGTCACCGTATCCTAACACTGCCCAACCTGACTCTGCGTTCCCCACTCGCACATGAGCAGTCTGAGACATGGACAGGTTGCGGATCAGTCTCCTGTCCCTCCAATCCATTCCTATTTTCTGCAATACACGCATTAATTTTTCCCAATTCACTCTATCAAACGCTTTTTCGAAATCTACGAAACAGGCAAATACATCCTTATAGTATTCTGTATTCTTCTCGATTAGTGCTCTCATTACTGCAATGGCATCATGCGTACCTCTCCCCTTCCTAAAATCAAACTGATCATCCCCTTATATCATCCCAAAGTAATCATTTTCCCTACTCTCTATCCTTTTGTTGTTGATCCCAAGTATAACTTTAGTTGCGTGATATGAAATTTATTGTTCTGTAGTCCTCACATGACGTAGCCTTTACCGTTTTCGGAATAGGAACTAACAATGATCCCACAAAGTTCTCCGGCCAAATTCCTCCCGCATAGATACTACGAATCAGTCCATATAGGGCCTTCTTCCCATATTTTCCTTCACATTGAAATAGTTCCGCAGGAATGTTGTCTACCCCCGCGGCCTTATGTGGTTTTATCTCCCTTAATGCCCTTTCTACACGTATCTCATCGTGTAGTATGCTTGGACCTATGCTATCTTCTTCTACGTCATGTTCCTTTCTAATGTCTAACCGTGTTGGCCTAAGTTCTTTACGATACAGTGTTTCTATATATTCCTTTCATTTCTTTTTGATCTTTTCTATGTCAAATATTATCTGACCCCACTTATCTTTTACTTTTGGCACTGATCTTATGTTCTTACTTCCCAATAATAACTTAACATTACTGTATAGGGCACCAATTATACCTTTCCTCTGTAAAATTTCCATAATTTAGCATTATATTTTCCACCATGCTTCTTTTGCTCTTTTTGTCAGGAATCAAAAAATATCAGCAGCAGGACAGAAGACTGATTTCGTGGGATGACGACCGCGGAAGTTTTGCCTCCCCCGCTACCGGGCACGACACACGGCCGCTTGGGCGGAGTTCCACAGTTGCTAGGACTCAATTTCTCTCTTTTGTCCATCATTTGGTCTTGTGAATGATAATAATTGAAGTGGTTTCCCGCTGTCTTCGTTAATAGTGTTTTTAACGTGACACCATCACTCAATGGCCACCCCACTGTAGTCAGTCGCCTTTGCAGCCGCCTCTCTGAGTAACAGACGCTGCATGGACTACCTTTCTTCTGGCTCCTAACCTTCGACCTATCTAGCTTGGGTTTCCCTACCAGGAGTAAGAATTATTACTCCCACCAGCACAGCTCTAGGGGTCATAGGAACGCATAAGTTCTTCCACCACGTCAAGTTTGTAGTCCATGGGAGGGGATTTATATTTATGATCAGTATTGATTGAACAACTCACGAATTCAGTGATGGAATAATCGACTCTTTGCCCTTTGGTTTGCTATTGTACATCACTTTCAGACGGACATGATTTATCGTGGGCGTTTGGTCATCCGATCAGATTGCTGGAAGCCTCGCGACTTCCCTCCCTCCTTGAGGTGTAATTGCAAGATTCTTCGGAAATAACATTTTTGGCCATAAAATAGAAATATTATGAGTTGAGAGAAATATTTCATGCATTGCGTAAGTTGGGTCTTTAATTAATTATCCATATTTATTAAGATGGCAATTTAATGTTTAGATGATGCGTGCTTGTTTTAATTGGCTGTTATAAAGATTGAAGGCTGCCAGAGCTTGACAGGGGTTTTTTTTATTCGCCCTTGAGTCGATTTGAAAACAATTTGATAATTTTTCACATGACATGACGTGACATAAGTTGACATCTTCTGGATCTACCTCATATATGCAACGTTAGTAAGCAAAACCAGACCCTGTCATAATCTATGTGTAATTAAGGTATGGCAAACGATGGTGCTTCATTATGGTATCGTAGAATTGTGCGCAAAGCAGCACTATTTTTAGTTACGCAATAATTTATGCCGCTGGGTATTGAGCCATCCTCGCCAATGGGGCAGCACGGGTTCGCCCGATTTCTATACTTGGCTGGGCGATCCAAAGACCCATCTCATGTTCCCATCTCCCAAAGAAGGAGTTTCACCCCTCCGTAGTCCGGATGATTGGAGGATCATCTCTCGGGGAAAAAAGTAAAGTAACGCTGCGGCGAAGATTGCACACTGCGGAGGCAGTGCCCATCCCCATCTTCCTCAGGTTCCAGGTGCTGTCCGAGGGCGCTGCGTAGGGTAGGACGTCAGCGAGCGGGGATGGAAGGAACAGGGCGATATAATGTCAGGCTTATAATGTCCCCCTTAAAAACAACGGTCCAACGGGAGGGAGATGTTGGATCGTTATCCTCGTAGTGGGTACCAGGGAGCGGAGTTCCTCAGACAACCCAGGTGGTGAAGGTGGCTCCACGTGACGTGGGTTGCTCCAAGCTACGAATTGTAGCAAATGTAGGGACAAATAGGCACCACGCACCGCGGATCTGAGGAAATTCTGTATTCTTACGAGGAGATGAATTCGGAGGTGAAGCTGGCCGGGGCGGAGTTTAAAGCCTCTGTTTAAAGTTAACTGTTTGCAGGCACGTAGGAAAATAGAGAAATAGGGCATCAGAGGCTCCACGACGAGTCTCCGCTCGTTCCATTGCGTCATTTCGATCGATCGAGGGCGGATTTTGATTCGATTTGTAGAGGGCTATAGCGGCCGGTAGGGCGAAAGGAAAGAAAATAGTTGCGATTCTCACAGCGGAACTATGCAATATGCTTCCCAGAGGGTGGGATCTCGGGCCAGGGTCGACTCCCCTGCAGGAGTGCGGGGATTACGATGCAATGTGAACGACGGAAATACGCGTTTGTATCGCTCTACGACAAATTCGATTTAATGCTGTCCACCAACCAGGAAAAACAGGGAAAATATGAAAAACTGGCGCTTCCCTTCGGGATGTAGCCCGCGGTGGAGGCGTGACCGCCCCTCCTCTCAACGCCCCAACATAGCCCAATGGACACTTGATTTGAAGGTCACTGAGTCGTGATGGCGATAGATGGTGTCCACGATGCTCAGGGCTTGAAGAGAACATTCCGTGAATGTGATTCTGTGTGAACATACTTTTATTTCATGTACATTGGCTAAGGGATATTTTTCCGTTAAAACACGGGGACTTTATTTACAGTTGAATACATCTACATGATGCTCTGCAAGGGCGTGTGGCGGGGAGTGATAGGTCACCACTCATAAAAGAGGATAAAACTACATGCAAAAGCAATACATTCATGCAAACCTACACCCAAAGAGGCGTATCAGGATCATCAACAAAATTATGGAGAGTATGGTAAATGATTACTTAGGGGATGATCACTTTGGGTTTAGGAAGGGAAGAGGTACGCGTGATGCCATTTAGTAATGATATCACTAATCGAGAGGAACATAGAATACAATCAGGACGTATTTGCCTGTTTCATAGATTTCGTAAAAGAGTTTGATATAGTGAATAGGGTAAAACTAATGCGTATATTGCAGAAAATAGGAATAGAATGGAGGGAAAGGAGACTGATCCGCAACCTGTACATGTCTCAGACTGCTCAGGTGCGAGTGGGGAACGGAGAGTCCGGATGGGCAGTGTTAGGAAGAGGTGTAAGGCAGGGTTGCCCATTGTCACCGGTGCCCCGCAACGTACAGCGTACGTATATGTGGAGGAAATGATCAAAGAGTCATGGGAAGAACTGGATGTAGGAATGAAAGTCGGTTGGAATTGGAAAGTCAATGTGATAGATATGGGATGGGAATCAATATTATTAAAACAGGTTAGGCGATTTTTCAGAAAGTAAAAGGCTAAGTTAAATAAAATAGTTTCTGGCTACGCTAAACATTAAAATGGGAGGGCAAAAACTAGAGCAGGTAGAACATTTTACGTATCTCGGAAGTGTTTTGGACTAACACGGTCAAAGAAGTAGGAGAAGAATTGCACTAAGCAAAGAGGCTTTCACAAGGTGGGAGTTGATGACAGGGGCGTTGAGTAAGGATGTTAAGAAAATTATCATTACAGCTTTGATATGGAGCGTAGCGGAAACGTGGTTAGTGAAGCAGGATGATAGACGTAGATTGGAGGCTTTTGAAGTGTGGGTGTGCAGAAGAATGGAGAAGATGAAATGGACCAAAAGGAAAACAAATGAGGAAGTACTGGAGATGGTGGGTGAGGAGAGGGGTTTGTTGAGAGAAATCCTATGGAGGCAGGAAAAATGGATGAAGGCGTATTGAGCGGTAATGGAATGTTGAAGAAGGCAATAGAGGGGAGAATGTTACATAAACGAGGGAAGGACAGGAACAGGATAGGGATGTTGGACGGGATGAAGGGAGGACAGGAATACACAGAGATGAAGAGGGACCTGATATAGAGTAGGTTGCTAGATTGGGTTTTGTTTGGAGTTACAAAATATTTATTTGGTATTCGTGTTCATCGAAAAACCTACCTTAATTTAACAATGTGTATAAATGTTTATGAATATATTTTCAAGGTGCGGCAGCATAACTTCATTTTATCAATTCAATTTGCACAGGAAAAATTATGTTATACTGAAGCGAACTGTATAAGTATATAATTAAGATGATATATATCGTCATCATCATCTGCAGCTCTACAGCCCGGTGTGGGCCTTGGCTTCCTCTATGATATACCTCCATTCAGTTCTTGTTCTTGCTTTTTCCTTCCATCTTGTAACTCTTATTGCCTTCATGTCATTCTCCACATCCTGTTGCCATCTCTTTCTTGGTCTACCTCTTCTTCTGAATCCTTCCATCTTGCTATTAAGTATCAGTTTGGGCATTCTGTCATTTTCCATCATTTCTACATGCCCCAACCACGCCAGCCGCAGTGACTTGGCAAATCTAACTATGTCCTTCCCTTATACGAGGCGTGTTCATAAAGTAAGGCCCGTTTGGTCACAGGAAAAGATATACTCATATGAAACACATTTTATTGGCACTTTTAGTTAGCTACAAACCTACTTCACTTATCTACATAATCGCCGTTCACTTCTAAGCATTTTTCGTACCGCTGCACCAGCTTCTTTAACCCATCTGCATAGAAACTCGCCGCCTGAGGGTTGAACCAATCGACAACGCCATTCTTGAGTTCCTCTTTGGTTTCGAAACGTTGTCCACCGAACCACTGTTTCAAGTGCAAGAAGAGGAAGTAGTCGCTGGGTGTAAGGTCAGAACTGTGCGGTGGGTGGTTTAAAGAGTTCCCAACGACCCAAAAACTCTCGTCCACTGGACATTCTTTGCTCTTTGTGGTGGTCGGTGAGCATTTTCGGTACCCACCTTGCACGCAATGTGTGGTATCCGAGGTTTTCCGTAACAATATTGTAGACAGTAGTGCGTCCAAGTTGAGGAAATCGTTCAGCCAGGCCATTAATTGTCAATCGACGATCACATCGCAGTTTTTGTTCCACTTGCGAAACAATTTCATCGGTCAGAATACTGGGCCTACCACTTCGCTCTTGGTCATGAACATTTGTTCGTCAATTTTTAAAATCACAGCACCATTGTCTAACCTTTCCTTCACTCATAACTGTAGGTTTATAAACTAGGCATAATTCCCGATGAATTTCAGCAGCCGACAATCCTTTTGCATACAAGAATCGTATGACAGAACGCACTTCAAAGCTGGCGGGATCAAGGATTGTCGCGGACATTGTTGTTTGCATGCACGGACAAGCAAACGACTTCTGAAACAAAACAAATGCTGCTATAGCTTCTCAATGAATCAGTAGATGGCGCTGCAGGAGCAACACTGTGTTCTGAAGCGCCAATATTTAAATATAAGCAAACGGTACTTACTTTAGGAAGACGACTCGTAGTAATTCATTTATCTCCATGTTCATTCTAATTCTCCATCTCTCTCCTTCTCTAATTGGGCCATAGATTCTCCTTAACATTTTTCTTTCGAATTTTCTAAGTGTTTCCTCATCCTGACTTGTTAATGTCCATGTTTCAGCTCCATAAGTTACCACGGGTCTAATAAGCGTTTTATAGATCTTCATTTTTGTGTTCCTTGATAGTAACATTGATTTGAGGATTGTTACATTTGCAAAGTATGCCCTGTTGCCTTCCATTACCCTTTTGTTGATTTCCGTGAATATCTTATTTTCATTGTTAAGTCATACTCCTAGATAGGTAAATTCCTTGACCCCCTCAAACTCATAATTCCCAATTATTATGTTTTGTAGGTGCCGCTTGTTCTGATGAGCTGACATTTTCAAGTATTTGGTCTACTCTTCAATAACCTTCATCCCCACTTCTTTACCAGTGTTTTCTAAAATGTTAAACATTTCTTTTAGGTCATTCACATTTCGTGCAATTAGTGCTATATCATCTGCATATGCGAATCCTTGCTGGGATTTATGCACTATGGTCCCTCTTAGTTTCAATTCTTTCATTGCATTACGTAGGGCCAGGTTGAATAACGTGGCTGAGAGAGCATCTCCTTGTCTTACCCCCGAGGTCATCTTAAATGCTCTACTTACTCTACCCCTAATAAAGGCTTTACATTGCGATTCATTCAATGTTAATTGAACCAGTATAATCAGTTTCCTTGGAATATCATAATCTCTCAACACATGTATCATCTCTTTCCTGTTCACGCTGTCGAAGGCTTGTTTGAAGTCAATGAAGAGTATATGCAAGTAAAAATTATATTCATAGCATTTCTCCATTGTTTGCCTTACCGAGAATATCTGGTCAATGGTACTTGTACCAGCTCTAAAGCCACACTGATATTCTTCCAGTATGTCTTCAGCATAGGTGCTCATGCGTTTTAGGAGAAGACTGGTGAAAATTTGATGTGCTACATTCAGTAATGTAATGCCTTTATAGTTTTTGCAATCATAAGATTATATTTATGCGTATGCATTTAACGTTGGTGAACGGCAAAAAGAAATAACTTTGATATAAATGTCTCTTTGTGTCTGGGATCTATGTGAGTGTTGAGACCTACAACTTTTCTCCGATGTACGAGTTTTACTAATCGAAATTGTCTCCGCGCCATTGAATAAGAATGACAAGTGAGCACAAAAAGAAAAAGGAAGAGGTTTAAAGAGAAAGGACGTCCGCTCCTCTACTCCAGGAAAAGTCCGCAGTCTTATTATTTTAATTGCCGCCATTGTCAATCCGAGGCGCATCCGATTGTCCTCTCTTGCTCGCCTTCATTCGTCGCAGGACTTTGAGGGCGGGTTGAGGGGAGCGGAGATGTAGAGAACTACCTCCCTCCATCGCCCTCAAGATTTCTTGATCCTCCTGGAAGTATTCTCCCCTAATTCCACCCTTTTCCCTATGAGCACACACCAGCCCCTCCTCCTGCATTACCAAATTAAAGTGGCCGAACGAATCCTTTTTGTCTTCCTTCCTCCCTCCATCTCCTCTCCTTCCCCCTTTCTCCTCCCCTCCTTCCCCCTCTCTCCTCCCCTCTTTCCACCTCCCGCATCCTTCCCCCGACTCCTTAACTAACTAAAGGTGTATATTTCTTCTCGGTCGAGAAAATACTCGAAAGAAGTGATATGACTCTGTCAGCCGAATCACGCGAAGTTTTTCGCCAGAATTCTTTATCATTTTGGGTTCCTTGGGGGACCGGGCGGGAACGAAAAGAAGTGCTGGCGGATGTGGGTGCGTACCCTCGCCGGTATAAAATCTGGTCCTCCCCTTCACAGGGTGAACTCCTTTGCGAGCATTGGGCGGGGGAAAGGAGCCGGAGGAGGGGTTGGACATTTCGCGATGGCGGTCCCCCCAATAAATCACTTTTCATCATCTTCATCATTTCTCTTAATTTCCTCGTGTCTTTTATCCACGGCCATCTGTCTGAAGATTGAAGATAACGTGGGAATCTCAGGCGAACAGGGATCCGAGGAGTCCCGGTCCCTCTTCCCCTGCTCTTTCTTAATCCGCCATGCGCTCTCCCAACACCGATCGTACCTTTTCTGGTGCTTCATCCATTGCAATCTGACGGGTAATGAACCCGGGATATTCTGGTTAGTTTCCAGTGCTCCCATCTCTTGGATAGTTCCTCGATTGGCGCTGCCCCTGCTCGTACCGCCCTTGCAGGCCCTTCGCCCATTAGGCAGACGGGCGCGTCCAACCGTCGGCCAATTGCTTTGATCATATTTTACAATCACTGCAAATCTTTCGCCGCTTGATTTTTTATTGACGCTTGAAGGGGTTCGTTTTTTTATTATTCCTTCTCTTCATGAGGCCCCACATTTCTTCTTTACTCTGTGCTTAAGTTGTTAAACGGAAAAGCAAAAAAGGTCTTCGAAAAGGTTTTTAATTTTTCGGCGGCTCATTTTATTTTTTCAACTGATGGACAAAGAATCTTCTTCCTCCCGTTGAAAAGGGTTGTTGTGCCAACCAAATTTAAAAAAAATCGTTGGTGACGTCTTTATATTTTGAAAGTTCCGCATGTATATCACATTTTTACGCTTTTGATGAACCTTATATAGGTATATAAAATAGTCCACTTCCTTTTATCCTTAGGAGTCGCAATTCAAAAGCTTGCTGTCCGCGCCAGTCCTCTTTCCTTCCAGGTGGTCCAAGCCATCAATTTCCTTTCCTGTTCCAAGATGTTTCGGGGTGCAATTTCTCTGACCTGCACCTTTTTCTCTCCAAATGAGAAATGCTTCTCCAGCTCAGTGTTGTGTGTGATGCAATCAATAAAATCTGCCCACCGGGAGACACACAGTATAATCAGAGGGCATTCTCTTTTTTTAACCCCAGGGCCCGAGCAAAGTTTATGCCGACGAGGGCTGGAATGAAATGAACGCTGTGTATCCCGAGAGACGCCGATTCAAGGGGCTTTGAGGGGAGATCGCAGCTGAGGGCAGGAGGAAGCAATTAGGTGTCGTGCAATTGAGAGGACGCTGAAAGAAAGGAAAGGCGCCACAGCTCATTATTCTCCTTGACTGCTTAGTTTAACGATGGGAACGACATTAATGGCAATTAAAGGAAAGTGGTCGTAAGGACACACTGAGAAAGGATAGGCATATTGGAATATGCCGGCGACTTTTTGGACGAGCAGAGAGAAAAAAGGAGGAGACAGAGATGATACAGAAATATGCTTGCATTGTAAGGGTCCCTTCAATTACTGGCGTTTTTGAAACCTTAGTCAAACATCATCTCTTTAATGTACTCTAGCCCGTAAATACTGTAAAACGGTTATGTTTTTTACGACTGTGTAACGGAAGTTAATCTCCGATCCGTGCAGGATGTTTTCTCATCACACATTTAATGAAATATGAAATCTTTATTTACTCTCGCGTGAACCCATCATTCCGAGTGCCTTGGATAGCTAGGTCAGCGGTTTAGTAATTGAAGAGAGCGCTGTTCGTGGAAACCTTGGATGGCTTCCGCTCCTTAATGTTTCACGTGCTACAAATGGGAATGTATCGTCTCGGAGGTCATCCTTTAGGCCTCCCTTAGGTTATCCTTTTAATTCCGTGCCTTCTGATCATATTTTGAGATGTGCGCTAAGTCGTGCAACTTTAAAGTGATTGACCTCAATGATAATATATTTCCATCGTTAGTAATTAGCAGTAGTATTAGTAGTGGGAGGCGACCGACAGCTGAGATCATTTGCGCCATTAGGGATGGACGGGAAAGGGTGAAGGGTGGAGAGAAACCCGGCGTCGGCATTAGCCTACTTTTAACGAAAGCCGCCAAAGGGTCCGCAGTTTAACGTCCCATCCGATGGACGCCGTACTCACTCAAAGTGCCCTCCACAAATCACCTCAAGCAAGGATCGAGATACCACTGAAAAATAATTTTCGTCTGCAGGATTTGAATTCGGACCCTCTCGGTAGGAAGCCAGTACGTTAGGTACCGCACCATCCCGATCCCCCTGGTTAATTATGCTGAATGATATGAAGGGAACGCTTGGCATTTGGAGCGACCCATGGAAAATACAATTATACAAGGTTTGTAACTAAAAAATGTCACTCACAATTTTTTCCTGATATGTGCGTGACGTGCTGTATTCAGACCGTTGAATTAGGTGTGCGTATTATCGCAGATCGTTTTGGCATTGATAAGACAAATACAGTACACACCACTTTATTACTGAAAATTTTGTGATGCGATAGATCTGCGTTAAACTCGTCCCGAAGGTATTCGGACGGACGACCTACGTGAAGCAACCAGAAGAAAAAGGGGCATCATGAAGATTTCCCAACCCAATTACAGTCCTCTCAACTTGCCACCGGAAGACCTATTTCCAATTACCTATAAATGTAAAATCCTCCCGCAAAGGACACCACCATAGACCTTAAGTGCCGTCAAAGAAGATTTCACGCGTACCCTTGAGGACCTCCTTCCGGAATCCGCCTACGAGGGAGCCTTCGAGTAGTGTTAAAGTCACAAGGGCAAAAGTGTGTGGACGCTCTTTAGGGATGTACTTGGAAGAATTTTGAGTGGCATTATAGCAATAGCTGAAATAAATCTGTTTTTCCGAAAAAAATCCCGATTCTTTTTATACAATCTATGCGTGCGATGCTTACACTAAAGGGAGAAGGGGTTTTACCGAACATAACGAAGAATGGAAGTTTAATGACCGAGGTGACAGACAAATATTCAAGCCAAATTGGAATGCAATCCGCGGGTGTAAGCGAGAGGAAGGGAATTCGTGGGGGAGCGAGGAATGGGGACTGCTCTCAATTAATATTCTGGTTGCATTGAGTCGAAATATTTGGTTTACCACGAGCCGTAGGTCAAGCAGGAATACCACTATTAATGGGAAAATGCTGGAATTAACTAGAACTCTTAGCACTAAGGCCTGTTATTGGCATGTGGTGAGTAAAGAAAACTCGATCCTTCCTGCAAAGCCGTTAAGGATTTAATATTTGAATTTCATTTCTACTTTTGAGGATGATTTGTTTGTCTTCTGATTCGTTGCTTGGATGAGGAATTCCGGCCCTGTGTTTGTGTCAAATTAGAGCAATGCATAATGCGAGGAAGTGCTCATGCATAGTAAACCAGCTCCGATATTCTCTTCCGATTTATGTAAAATTTCTTTTGAAGGGGCGATAAAGTCTGGAAGATGGACTGCTCGGGAACGCGTGTATGAAGAAAATAGTTTCTCTTTTGAAAAATAATCTCACAAGAGAAACAGGGAGATTTTACCAGTCGTGCGCTCTAGCGAATGGAGTCGGTGAAATATCATTATGAATGGCAAAACTCATTCAGTCGACGATGGGCCATCGGCAAATCACAGTCGGGTCCCTTCACCGCTCTCCCGTGTGACTTGAGCGAAGATGAAAAGAATAGATGGAGAGTCGTGAAGCTCTGTGAGGGCCCCTCCGGGACTTCCTTCGTTTTCCTTTGCGGGGGATTTTTATTCCGGCCTTTGAATTCAACACCTATATTCGACATTGCATTACGTTTATATTGAAGCTTCTTAAGATTTTAATTGAGCGGTGTGCTACTGGGCAAAGGAGTTTTAATTGTGGCCTCGCCACTCCGTCGGCAGTCTCCTGAGCGTGACGCTGGCACTCTATGGCCGTCCCACTGCGGTCGGAGGTCGTAGTGACCGCCTTGGCGAGTGTGAGACTCCAGGAATAGACTTCTTTGTACGTCATTTTTTTATTTATTTTTGTATTTAAATTATTTATATTAATTCATTCCATGCTTTTGGAAGGTCTCGCTTTTCCGTTTTAACGACATTTTTCCTCTTAATCCTTTATTAATATTACCTATTGCGTTAATTTTATATCCCCCCCTCTGATTCTTCTCGTGTTTTGCAGGGTGCTTTATGAACGTGAAACAAAGGCTTTATCCAAGAATAAGCAATAGCTGCTCTCTTTCTCAAATCCGCTTCGCCGTGATTCCGGTGGATTAGAATTTCGGATTCGGTGCATAACTTGCGTCTGCGGAGCGCACCAGAAGGCGGGTGAATGAGAAGAGTGCACATAGGGAGCACGCTCTTGATGCATGCACTGTGGCGCATTCACTGAACTTAAGCATCAAAAGTGCGGGCGATCGCTTTTGAAGCGGGTCGCAATTGCGCGCACGTGATGCGGTTCAGGTGTTTGGCGTGATTATAATCGATTTGTGACGAAATGGATGCAAAATAGGTACTCTTTGAAATAATTATTGTCATGGTTATATAAAAAATGGATGGTTTCCATCGACCATATTGGCAGAACATTGATTCCATGCAGATACTCCTTGATTACGCTGCAGTACTTATTTAATTGTCTGCGTCCCCTTTAGACACACTGGTCGTTACATTCTCGAAATCTGCTTCTCTCTTAGTCTACAGCCTGCTCTGCTGGACTTGTACTTTGGTAGGAAAATCTGGTTCAATGATTCCATGTGTGAAACAGCAAAGATATTTTGTAACATAACGTGATTTTTTACGGTTATATTCTCAAAAAATGTTGCGGCGTTCTAAGTCATGAGTAATTATCTCCTGTATTACTCGAAAATTTCATTTTCTGTTACTTTCTGTGGAGACAATTAACAGTAGTCAACTGATGAGCGGTGAGATTTTGACGAGACCAGCGAAACCAATGTTGAATGTCGTGCGTCCCCCGTTGGAAAACAATTCTATGAACTACTTAACGATCAGCTAATTTTGCCAACCGAAGCACTGAAGTAAACACACCTCCAATCGATGAGGGATTTTATATTTCTCTGGCGAATGCTGCCAATGAAGTTCTCTTGAAAAGTGTGATAATTAATCGTTGGAAGCTCTGCTATTAATTGTTTAGCTCCAAATACTTCCTATCCCCCTCATTCCGCCCAACATGACTATTCGCATCCTCCCCTCGAGGCCTCCGAGCCATTCACTATGACCCCTCCTCCCCCGCAATCTTTTCTGCTTTCTACAAATTCTCCTACCGTACCTCTCTCTTTCCAAATACGCCAAATGGCACCAAGCCCATCCCTTCGTTTGTTTGTCTTCTGTCCATTTCATTTTTTCCATCATCCTCCCCACCAAAATCCACCAATCAACACTTATCCTATCTCCTCAGAGATCAAGTTTTCGAGCCTTTAGCTGCTTTGCTTCAAATTAAAATTTTCATTGATGCTTTCGTTACATTTAAGGTTTGTATTAAAAGTATCAACAACATTTTTTCCCGGCATGTACGTGTAGTATTGAATTCAGACCGATTTGGTTAAGTGTGCGCATGATTTCAGATCGTATTGATAAGACAATGACAGTGCACACACCGTTAATTCACTGAACATTTGGCGACGCGAATGATCTGGGCTAAACTCGCCCCGCAGGTCTTTGGACGGACAACGAAGAGCAGAGTCAGGTGTGCCCGTTTGCGAAGACCTTCTACAGCGGCATCCCGATGATTCCCCAACCCCCTAACAGTCTCGACTGCCATTTCCTATTCACATAAGTACTGAAATCCTTCCTCAAAGAACACCATCATGGGACTCTAAATGCCGTCAAAGAAGCTTTCACCCGTAACCTTAAAGACCTTCCGCCTACCAGGGAGGAGCCTTCGAGTCGTGGAAAAGCCGCTCTGGCAAAAGTTTGTCGACGCTCAAGGGATACACTTTGAATAATTTTGAGAGGCATGGCAGCAACATCTGAAACATCTATTTTCCAAAACTTTTCCCGATACTTTTGATACAAACCATGTATATAGTAATGGTGTAGTCTCCTGTCCAGTTCTCTTCTCTTTGTCAAAATTTCTCTCCCGAACGAAATTCTTTTTTTATTGTCATCATACGTGGTCCGCACGTACGTTTAGGCACCTTCCCACACCGGTTGACATGGCATTCTATCTGACTAAGTGAATGCCCTCCAAATTGAAGTATTTACTCCTTCCTGCTTCTCGAGTACCTCTGTGCCTTCGGTAATGTACCCTTAATCACTATCGGTACAAACCTGTCCCATTGGTTCTGATGTTGGCCGCTCAATGATTTCAACCAGCCCCTTGGCCGCGTGGCTCAGCGAAGCCTGACTTCAGGCCAATGGCCACTCACTCGCCGGTGGAAGCGTAAGCAGCGAACGCGCCAGGACTCCAATGGCTTTTTTCCCAAAATCTTCCTCTTTCGGTCTTTTTATCGAATTGCCATTCCCCCCTCCCCTCCGCACTTCCACGTTCCCATACTCAAGCGCCCGCTCCTCCAATCTGCTCCGCCCTGCCGCCGCCTTCACTGTTTGACTCCCTCCCCAGTCGCTTCTCCCGCGGACCCTTCACCGTGTGCTCCCTTTTGAACCCCCCCTCACCCTTCCTCCACCCAACCCTGGCTTCTAAACCCTTCCCGCCCCCCTTTCAGCACGCTCCCTTCATCGCCCCCACCCCCTCTTCGCCCCGTGGCGGCGAGCTGATACGACAACCGCATACAAAAACTGTCACAGCGTTTACAAAAGTGCATCGATCGAAATGGCGATTGTGCAGAAAGTAAGATAATTGATCAATCATAAAATGATGTATAGATCATAGAAAATAAATGGTTTTTTCTATTTCTAAAAAATTGGAGACCTTACTTTTGCGGTTACCCTTGTACTTAATTCTTTTACTGCATTTAATTCTTAACGGTCTCATCACTCGCGCGTGTGAAATAACTTCTTTTAGTTACTTTGAGCTGTGGTGTTTATGTGCACTGCGTACCACTTACCTCTATCGTCCATTACCTCATTCATGTGTTTGCTCAAGTCCTAACCCAAGTCCTCCTGGGTGGAGGCGGCGTGTGGCAGGAGGTGTCAGGCTTTATTTCATTAAAGATATCCTGAAATATGGGAATGCACAAGAAAGCTTTCGAAAATGTCCCTCATGAGATATTGATGCACAGGGTCAGTTACGTGTACCACTCTGGTACCGTCCGTCCGTCGTCAGGTAGTATGCCTAGTTACTACTTCTTCGGGTTTACCATCCTTTAAAGGCATGGTTGGTACATATATGGAGCTAATTTAGTAGGGTTCTTAAGAGAATATAGAGTAGGAAGGTTTTAATTATTGTTATTTATTTATTATTATTATTCGATGTTATTATTGTTGTTTAGTTATTATTATTATTTTTGTTTATTTTTAGGTATATTTTTTAATATAGGTGTTTTTTACTACTGTGGTATTAATTACCTCCATGATTATACTCTACAACTGGGCAATAGGTCTTAAGACGGCTCAGTGTTGCTCGAAGCGCCATTTCTTAGTGACCTTTGCGGAAAGGACAGCGCCCCGGGCCTGCCTTTTCCATGTCTTATGTTGGAGGACGTGTCGCATTTCGAACGCGAATCACGTGCGCCATTATTGGCAAGTGTTGGGACCGACGAATACATGATTTTGCTCCAATTTCAATGTTTCTATAACACTGATCGTAGAATAACTATTTTCTCGGGCGGATCCCAGGATCCGATTTGTCACTTCCGGTTTTCCTGCTCTTAATCAGCAACTCTTCGTGTTCCGATTCGATTTACGAAGCAATTGATTGTTGATGTGGCGTGATATTCAATAATTGGAATTGTTGAATTTGAATATCACCCTCGACCATTAGCACATGGCGAATTTTCAATTCTTCGACATTTACCAACATTTATTTAAGTGTTGCATGCTGTCTGCACTTTTTGGCATCATCACCATTGGTCATGCAATCCTAAGATTGGTTGACTGCAGCCCTCCATCCTACCCTATCCGATGCCAATTGGCTTACTTACTGTTATTTTTGCGTAATTTTTTCTTTATTTGTCCCTTGGCCTTCCTCTTGGGACTATTCCCTCTATTTTTCCTTCTATTGTATTCTTCCGTTGGACGAGATGAAGGGAGGAAGGAAGTACACAGAGATGAAGAGGGACCTGATGTAGAGTAGGTTGCTGGATTGGGTTTTGTTTGTGGTCACAAAATATTTATTTGATAGTTGTTTCCATTCAAAACCTACCTTAACCGGTAGATTACCTTGTAATACTATTCTTCACGAAATATTGTGTCTCAGGGTGTGGTCAATCCATCTGGTTCTTCTTTACTCTTTGGTGTTCCATAAGGTCTGTTCTTCGCCTATTCTTCCGTATATAGTATTTCTTCATTTTTAACGTTATCCGTCCATTTGATCTTAAGCATCCTGCTCCAGAACCGGGTTTCGAAGGCTTCTAGTCTTTTTTGGTCTACATTTCCGTTGGTCCATGCTTCTGATCCATAGAGTTCCATGCTCCATAAGAATGTTTTCACGTATTGTTTCCTCGTCTGTACTTCTATCTTATTTGAACATAGCATTTGTCTCTTTATCGCGAATGCTCTCTTAGTTTGAGCTCTTCTTCACTCGATGTCTGCAGTAACTCTTCCATCCCATGTGATGGTAATTCCGAGATACAGGTGAAGGAATTCACTTGTTCTAATTTTTTTTGTCCTTTGAGTGTGACTACTACTGTATTCCGCTTCTGTCTTCCACACACTAGGATTTTGGTCTTCGTCTTGTTTATGTCCATCTTGTATCTTTGTGGAACTTGATCCAATACGTTTAGTTACCTTTGAAGATCCTCCTGGTTTTCTGCCATCATTGCAATATCGTCGGCGAGGCGTAGCATGTTTATCTCTTCTCCATTGATCCCAATTCCCTGTAATCGGATGCCTTTTGCTTTTCTTATCGTCGGGTACATGTTGAACTCTCTCTTCGATGCTCCTTCATCGCCTAGTTTACTCTCAGTGGCCATGGCGAATCTTTACACGTTGTCTCTTTCCGCCAGCAATTTTGAGTCCCACATTGGCACTTGCTTGGTCTTCTTAATTTTCTTGTAGCGAAGTTGGCTTTCCATGATTACCAGACAGTGATCGCTATTTATGTCTGCACCGAGGTAGCTTTTGCACTGTTTCACCTGGTTCTTGTATCTTCTTCTTACTGGTATGTAGTCTATTTGGTATCTCGCGATATCCCCTGGTATCTCCCTCGTGTACCTCCTTCGTCAATGTCGTTCGAAGAGAGTGTTAGCTAATACCATATTCTTCTCATTGCAGAACTCGACTAGTCTTTCTCCTTTGGCGTTCCGTTTTCCCCTTCCGAACTTTCCGACGCTTTGTCCTTCTTTTACTTCTAAAACTGCGTTCCAGTCTCCCATAATGATGAGATTTTCTTTCTCCTTCACCCGTCCGGGGACTTCTTCCATTTGCCCGTACACTTCCATTTCTTCTTATGCATGACTAGACGTGGGCATGTGCAGGTATATACTTGCACGATCGCGGTGTCCGTGGGCTCCCCCTCCAGCTTCGCCATCGGAATTCCCTCGATGCACGACAGTATTGCCTTACTCTTTTGTGTCGTTCTTTCTTCAGCATGATGCCAACGCCAGCAATCTTCCGGTCGTATCCCGAGTACATAACTCGATATCCGTCGCTCCAGTAGTCGCTCCCGTGCACTAGATCTCGCCAACTCCCGGGATGTCAGTACCCAGTCTCTCCACTTTTATGCACTCTTCGCGCATTTATTAAAGAAAAATTTTATTAGATTATCACTCGTGAAACGGACGTGATTGAATGCAATCGCTCGCACATTTTTCACAGTCGCATCAAATTGTGAAAATTCAAGACACGTTCAAGTACGTAATTGATGAGTTAGGAAAACAGTCTCAAAATGGCAATTATTTTATGTATCCTACCTTTTCGAGCATATATTTCACTACTGCGCTAAGCTAACTCACAATACCATTGGTAAATGTGTAGAAATTATAAAATGTCAAAACCAAAGCGACGTCATTCCATCTCGATTCATTGGCTATTAGTGTTCAGTCGTTTCTTCTCTCTTTTAGATGCACCTTGAGAATTAAATAATGAGCATAAAAGAAAGTGGATGCTGTAGAACTCTATAAAATAGATTAGGTAAAATGTTTATTCGTAAGATTACACCAAATATGAGCTGTTTTCGTTTTTCTCATGATAATGTCCCCCAATTATACGTACAGTTAATAGAGTATTGCATCTAGCGAGATATAGCGAATGGAAATTGATTTAAATTGTATAATTTTTTTGTGTGGTGAAATTGTCCTGGAGTTTTACATATTGCTTCAACTAGTCCGCTCCCGCAATGCTTAGTAATCTGTGATACGTACACTGTAATTCATAACATGTGTTATTTAGTCTGCCAAATGGTTTACGATATGCTAAATTGTTGACAGACTCTATTTCCATCTCTGTTTCATCTTCACTTGGTGAATTTATTTAAAGTTTAAGTGAATAATATATTTATTAAAATATTCTAATGAGGAGTTAGATGGCTGGGCATACAGAGATTATTCATAACTGCCCTGCCACCAGCAGGTTCCAGGAAAACTTAATCTGTGAGCTCCTTCCCATCGCCTACAACCTTGGAAAAATATACGAGTAGTTGGGCTGAAAGTCCTCGACGATATGAAATATGTCGGAGTAGTGAGTGACCGTTCAAAGAGTATTTGTAATCAGTTGTTGACTTTCTATGATAGTAGTATTCATCTGAATTTTCTATCTGAAGGAGAAATTATTTCCAATCCTCTGAAAGACTTGGTCAACTTTACCAATGGAAAGAAGGAGAAGGGATTTCTGGCAGGAGTGATTCAGTCGTCCTTCAAAGCGGGCTGGATAGTATAGTTGATTGACAATGGATTTCGATGGATGAGCTAAGCCATGCAGTTCGAGAAAACGCAATCGAGATTGCAAGTCTATCGCCTACACTAGCCGACGGTATTTCAAGTAATGAAAACGCTTTTCACTCTAGTGGCAGCTACGTGAATCCTGTATGCATTGCATGGTGCTGCCATATCTGTCTGTCATTCAATTAGTGTGTTCGCGTATTTTCAGCTCATTCACATCTGCGATACGTCTTTGTACTGCCAGTGGGAAGAACTGAGATACCTCAGAACTTGAAGGCATCTCTTACTAACGTACTAAGACATCGTTTTTTTCCGGGCAGGTCTCGTAAATTCCTTCCAGTCTGTCTTGTCCCTTGACTCGCGCACTGTTGGCGAAAGCCAATGCAATTCTTTCTTGCGGATTGGCGACGCCGTGATTGGAAGGAAAAGCTCAAAACGACGATAATCGAAAAGGGGCGCCTCTCTGTCTGTGAAAAGGCCCCAGAGGTGGGGGGGGTGGCGGAAGGGGTGGTCGAGACGAGGCGCCACTGACGATAATAATTATGTCGACCTATTCGCCATTGTTCATCGCGGCGAAAGATGGAGTGCGCGTGCGTGTGGAGCGACGGAACCCCCGTATTCATTGTCGTCTTCATTTCGCCGCGGGGTGAATTGCTGGCTGCGGGCTGTCATCGGAGGACGCCTTGACAGGCAAATCATCAACCACCCGGCCCCCTCACCACGCTGCGAGCACACCCCCTCCCTCCCCCACTCGCTGTCCCGAAGCACATTCGGGGAACATTCCGTCCGTCGCGTCGCCTCGGATTGGAAAGAAAGAAGGCCGTGGGGGCATTTCGATGGGCGAATCGATTCGGCTCGAAAACCGTTTTGAAACTACGCATCGAATTATTCTCCCCATTCCAGTCCTACTATTATAAGGGTTTCTCCGCGATGCTTATTCGATTTTTATAGGAAGAAAGGAAGTTATGTTGCCGCACCCTATATACGGCCGAGTGTTCAATTTGACAGTGAAAAAACCTTGTGGTTTTTCAATTGTAGGTGTTATCCGGACGACCTAGGTCGACGAGTATGGGCAATTGAGCACTGGAGGACGGGTCTTCGCTTCCTTTGGCGTTAATTAGTTTTCAAAAAAGAGCGCATTGTGTAGTTCTATAATTGTGGGTCTGGGACGGTAATTCACCAATTTCGAGTGTTGGTACGGTCCTTGTGACGAGAGGGGCGTTGTGAGCTGCCCGCCGTTAGATGAGGTCACCCATGGTTGAATTGATTACAGAATTTAATATAATGTCCGTAATATCATGGGGTCAAATAATTTTCCGGTCACTTTAACTCCGCATTTGAATAATTTTGTTATTGGCGTCACTCTAGGGGACCTTTGGGGGACCCAGAAGGGACCATTAGGTCTTATTTTCGCTCAAATAAAGACCTCTTATCTATCAATCTATCTATTACCCTCGATTTCGTCCTAAACTAAGCCAATTGCTTTTTGGAACTAGGTTTAAGATATCGTCTTTAGAACCACGAACGAATACAAGAGTCGATATTTAATTCCTGTATGCCCAGTGGAAATTCTAGCAAAGCGTAATGGCAATTATGAGTCGACATTGTGTTTTTCCACGACGTGCACTTGCTCCCAGAGAACAGGGGATTAAAAAAACTTGAAGTTCTTCGAAATCACGATCGGAATGTATTTAGTCGAATTCTCGTTGTGGTAACAGTGCAATATTCAGTGCTTATTGGTGGGATTTTTTGTGTGAGATTTCAATATATTTGTAAACTTCTTACTACTGCTCTAGACTCCTTAATGACTTACCTATAAAAAACGTTAATCGATTTGTAAAAATTAAGAGTTGCCACGACGAATCGCTGTTGTGAAAAGCTAAAGTGGAGCGCCCGTGTCCGTTGTGAGAGTCGATCTGGATGGCGGGAAGCTGGCGTGGAGTATGCACCACTGCGGTTACGCTTCCAACTGAATTGCGGTGATGCATCTGTAAACGGTAAGCACGTACAGTGGCTTCTGCAAACTATTTCATATTATCCGTAACATCTTCTGTTGTATTTCGGAAAGCAATGGAGTGAACCTTAATGGTGTAAATCCTGAAGATCATTTCTAACTCTAAATGAGAATGAAAATTCATGTTTCCGAAATTTATTCTCTCCTCCTTTTGATGGTTTAATTAACAAATTAAACATCAATCACTCCTTTGGCGCAATTCAAGCATTATAAATGGTGTAGATATTTAAGTACCGTACATGCCACCGCTAGGGTGTGTGGCAGGGGGTGAATACACATCAAACTAATTTTGATCCGAATATTTTTACCCCCACCGCGGTCAGGTAATGTTATCCTGATCCCTTATCGTTCGTGGAATAAATGGCATCTCATGTGTATCTGTTCTACACGCAAACCCTTCCACCTTTATTGACATGATCCCCTCAACCGTAGTACGATGGGAATAATGATACATTTTAAACATCACTGCTTAAAAGAGACCTCCTTCCAGATCGTACATTAGATTTTAATCTGTAATTAATAACATTTCTTGGGATTAAATAATAACAAAACTTCAAAAAATGGGTTTTTGCGAAACATACTTTTAATATCCTAAAGTTCACCGAACAAAAAGAGAAATGTGTTGTGTGCGAGTGTATAAACTTAAATGCATCATTTGCTCAAGAAATTAATCTTCTTTGCGATGTGAAATATCGAAATTGAATGATTTTAGGTGATGTATAGTTTAACATTGGGATGGGTATCAGAAATTTTGAAACAAAAATGGACTCGACCCGTTTTCAAATCAATCCTTAATTGCATCTCGGGCGGTGATCTGGTTTCGTTGCGCGAAAGGTTGGACGGAACCCTTTTCGATTCGATTGGAGGGGGGCGCAAAAGACCACATACCAGCGAATAAGCAACACCGGATCAAGGCTCGGCGAATGGTGCGTGCGTGTTTCTGCGAGTGAGCGAACGGAGAAGACGCCGTCGCAGGGAGCGAGTGGATTCCCCTGCCCCCTCGCCACATCTGCCACCCTCAGCTCGACCCCCCCCCCCTCATTTTTCAAGGCGGATCACTCTCCAATGAATGCTTCTTCCTGTCGCAATATCACATCCTTCCCCGCGGGTCCATTTCGAGATGCCCTCTCCTTCTCGCCGGCGAAGAAAGCGCGTCCCCTCCCGCCCGTCCGACATCCGATCCATCTCTCGGCCGTCCCACCTACTCATTCGATAATCGATTCCCTCGGTCGACTCGCCCAAAGGCCCTCCTCTCGATACCTCTCGCACTTTTGAGGAGAGAGGCGAAGAGAGTCCGAACGAGTGGCATGCGAGCAATTCGCTGCGAGCGCCACGCCAATTCGCAGTTGAAAACTCTTCATCACTATGCATGCGAGCAATTCGCTGTCCGGATTCGTTTCCTGCGGTTGGTTTTAAGGTCGTTTGGTCCTTTTCATTGTAAAAATATATGAGTCAGTCTGACCAATCTAGTCACGCGATAGGAAAGAAAATATTATGCTAATTCCTTATGAGAGAAAATGAGAGAGGATATTTTTTATGTAAAAAATTGCTGCGAATGAAAGCACGTGCGATATGAATGGATGGATGGATGTAGTTTGACCTGCAAGCCGCCTGCTATAGTGACTGCTCGAAAGTTATATACGGAAGTTAGTTTTCTTTCCCGGTAACTTTTATGTTAGATAATCAAAACGCCTTAATATTTGGTTTTTCCTTCTTTTGTGTTAACTTTTTATTGCTATTTTCGTCTTTCTCACCTGGCGCTAGGTATGGAAAATTGAAAGATACTCTGCTGAGGGAAGAACTTCTTTACTAGTGAATTCCCTATTTTTTCAGTAATCATATGCTACTCAACTAAGCCGTTATTAAACTTTATGATGTAATGAATTATTCTAAAATGAAAACAATCTGAAATCGCGTCATTGTGTTTTAAGAAATAGTTCTTCAAACAGCGCTGCAAATAAATTTTCCATGCCGTATTTGGTTTCCAATATTTCTTGGAAAAGGTATTCCTTGCATAAGTCACATTCTTTATTAGGCTGCAATTTCCAGCCAAGCAAATTTCCACTTTCACTAATTGAGTAATAATAATAATTTTGTTTAAATAAGCATTGTTGAAGCGGCGATACGTGACCGAGAAATATACGAGGTAGCGACTACTTTTATTTCACACGGACGTCTTATTTGCGAAGTAGCAGGAATACATGCAGCATGACGGAGAGAGACGGATTAAAACATCACTGATTCGCCTGCACACCATGAGTCATGATAGGAAAATATAGTTACTATTATTTTATATGAATTTCTTGAACATATGGTATGTTTGCGACGGGCGTGTTAAGCAAAAAGTAAGTCAAATTTTTACAGTTACATCCACACGGGAATAATTTTTGCGCAATGTCAGGTAATACCAGGGCTGATAAGGAAGTAACTTACGTTTCGGCCTAGTGTGGCGGTGGGCAGGTATAGAGCCACCATCTCGCTGTCTGAACGCTCCTACACTCAGTATGCATCCTGCTGTGGTAGTGTGTGCAGACTGTGGTTCTTCTGCTTGGCTCACTGCGAACTGTTAAAATGTGCGCTGCAACAGAAAATCTCGCGAGTTGGGAAGTAAGATCTGTGAATAGGTTTTTTACTGGCAAAAATGACAATCCAATGCTAATCTATATGCAACTTTGCACGGAGGACGGAATAATGAGTGAAGGCGGAGTGAGGCAGTGGTGTATTCAGTTTAAAAATAGCCAAAAAAACCTCGAGGTCATCCGGGGTGGCACCCGAGGAGGCGTTGGCGGTGTTTCGTATTTCTGGAGGTAAATAAAGAAGCACGTGGGCAATTGCGGCGTCGCTCAAAGTCCTGGCAATTGCCCACGCCGCTCATTCCGTCTAAATGCGGAAGGATTCCAGTGGAATGGAACGTGAGAGTGAAATGTCGGCGCTGCAATTTCAAGAAACGGTGATTTAAATCTTAAAATCTTTCCGTTTCAAAGGATTCAAATTGTGTTAGAAATGGCAAATGAAGGAAATAATCCCCCCTCCATAGTCCTTTGCGAGGGGGGAGGACGCGAACCACGAGGGTAGAGATAGAGAGGGCAAAGCCGATAACTGAACCGAGGATTCACGGAGAATTGGAGGAAATCCCTCCCGAAGAAATAGGAGACACTCCCACCCGGCGACGCTTGCTCCGCAGAACCCTGAAGATTTAGTTCTTCTGGTTTTTGTTGTTTGAAAGCATCTTCAGAAGTCCCTTATTAAGGGAAAGGATCCAGTTTCAAAGAGGAATGGGAAATACGAGTGCATACATCTTACTAAGGATCAAACGCCAGTCGTGCTTCAGGCCGCGTAATGGTTCTGTCACCTTTTATCTAAAAAAGCAAAGGTTCGCTCTCCGTATTTCACATTTAAATGAAAATGTGAAATAATGAGAAATAAATACCTGTTTTCTTAAAATATAAAAGTGTGTGTAAAATAACTAAGTAGTACAATTTGCAATACTACATGAACTGGATAAAAATAATTTAATCTGAACATGGCTGAACCCTGGAGAAGATACTGTCTAGCGTATTGACAACCGGTGCGCTGCAGCCGGGAAGGTTAAGTTCTAATGGTTTTCCGCAGTCGATTGGATAAGGTGGTGTGTGTCGATATTATTATAATTTTTTCAAGTTTAATGTAAAAGTGGGAATTCCACTTCTCCATAATGCTTTGTGAGAACCAATCTAGGATTCCCGACCCGAGGACTTTGATCTCATTGCCGTGAATGGAAAGTCTCATACATTTAAATCAAGGTGGCTCGAAAAGTCGGACAATTTCGAGCGATTCAGGGGATTTATTGTCGTCCAGTATGAGTTTCGTCATTGGCAGAAATATGGATTAGTACAATGTTTGCACTTCCATAAACCATAAACATAAACACAGTAATCAACCCGAAGGTCGGTTTAGTAGGTGATGGTAGAGCTCACCCATGTACCAAGCCCTATGCGGCGTGTGAATATTCACACATCAGGGTAGAGGGGCCAGTTCCTTTCCCTGTGCCGGTTATGGTTTACCCGAAAAATCAACTAGCTTGGGTGGAGCTGCAGGTGCCCAAAGTGCCTTGCCCAGGAATCGAACCCGGGACCCTCCGGTCAGTAGTCCAACGCTCTACCCGCTAGACCACCGCGACCCGCGTTTGCGCTTCATCGACAGTAAATAATACTTTGAAAGTTTAAAGAAAGTGCGTGTTTCGAGGTCACTATTCTTTTCCTGGATATATACCGGTGGCCTCAATTGCGTGAAAGAAAATATTTTGTAGAAATGGGCAACGCCAAAAAACACCCGAAGCCTCTCGAGTGACGCGTGACCTGCGTAAGGGCGTTGGCTTCTGTCGCTAAACGGATTGAGTTTCGAGAATTTCACGATCGCTTACGACATTTTCTGACCCGGCCACGCCAATTCCACGAAATAAGACGTGCATTTACTGCTTAAGATACGACAAATCGACATAAAAGCCCTGCGAACAACCAAAAAGGGGTATGTCAGGGAGTGCAAGCACAAGGTGGGAAGAGTTAGTAATATTTTGAGATGTGGAGGAAAATGGCTCGTCCTCCACACTCTCTCAGCCATCCATGAAGAATTTGTGCCTTTTAAAAACTTCAGTTTGTGGCATCCTTGAATACTTGGCGTTTTATTCACGTCCCCGCACCCGATAGCCCAGTCCAGCACAAAATTTGATGGCGTACCGCTGTTCAATCGTTGGCTGCATTTTGCGCTTGCACCGAGTCCCTCCACAGGGGTTCACTTAGAACACCAACTAGCCTGAACGAATGCTCGCAGACGACTGGTGCTTGACGCGTGTTGAAGGTCAGACCTCCCAGCACCGAACCTGCGTGGCGCTAGCGCGCTGCGACGCACAGCACGCCAGGGAACAAAATCTTCTCGATACTTTTTTACAAACCTTGTACATTTGAAGAATGATCTGATACCAAATTTTTAAATGGTGCAAGTGTTTTCCTAGGCAGTGTGACATCTGCGTGTCGGTTTCCTGTTTCACATTAGAGCAAGGGCTTCCGTGAGAGAGAGAGAAACTCATCTGCCAAATAGGGACCACGGTGCGTCAGGTGTAAACATTTTGGTGCACATTTAATTGGTTAAAAGTGAAAATGTAGTACTTTTGAGGTGAACGGTTTTTCTAAGATTTAGAATTTCGAAAAACATTATATCCGTTTTGTTACAAAAATTAAACACGTAACACAAATCATTTCATTAAACATACTAAATGTTTTCTTGATGCCGAAGGAAAATTATCCGCAAATACTTTCAGGGTTGATGTAAATGTATGACAACTTCCAAGGGTTGGAAAACAAATTTTCATTCCGTGGAGAAGGGCTCTTGGCGCTTCTCTTTCCTCCGTTTAATATCCCCACTGTAGCTTTAAATGGGCAGTTCCCAGCGAAGGGAGTAATTCAAGTGAAGAGAGTGTCATCTCGTGGTCCCCTTCATTGCCTCTTTTTAATAAACATAAGGCTAAGTTGCTGACTTGAGAGTTGAACTTCTTTTATGCTAATGCTGTCAACATAACATAACGGCGGACCCATAAACATGTTGGAGTTTCCATCCTTTAACGATAGGTTATTACTTCTTGTCTGCAATAAATGTTTTAGCACTGCAAATACATTTTTTTGGAATAACAAATTCGGAAAGCTTCAATTTACATCCGCTAATCCATCGCTAAATCCAGTACCTGCGAACATTCTTCCTCGCAACAACAAGTTTTCCTTCTAATGTAAACCATTACTTCATTAATTTGTGTAGATGTTCATCAATGGAAGTGCTTATTTCTTTTTCTTCTTCTTTCAGGTAAATAAAAAAACAGTTCAATGTTGGCGTTCCCGTATCACCCACGTGAGTACATTTGTATTTATTGGCTCGGTCCGGAGATTCAGTTGATAAGTGACGCGTATTCAGTTGATAAGTGACGCGTATTCAGTTGATAAGTGACGCGTATTCGAGATGTCGTCATTGGCTACAGCACGAGAGAGGGAGGGCAGGGATCCTGGCAGTGGTCCCGTGTGCGCCGACGAGCGCTCAATATTGCCGGCTGTCGAGGCCGGAGCGGCCGAGGGGGCAAGTCTCCTGGAATCGGAATGCCCGCTGGGTCGACCCCCGCGGCGGCGCCGCCCCCAGAGGTCTGGGCGCTGCCGGAAAAAAACCTCGTGAGACTCGATTGTAGTGCCATTCGTCAGAGTAAATTGCTGTGAGGAAATAGACTTGATTGATGTGCCGTCACCTCTGCATATGCCTCGCTGCCATTGATCTCCCACCGTAGACTTAAATCGTATGGCAACGGGTCGAGGGGTGAAGAAATCCCAAAAAGATGGGACACACACACGCTTATGGATAAGTGTGTATCTATTGTGTCAAAGTTAGGATTCTTAAAAAGGATACTTGGGAATTCTAATGAGAGGGTAAAGGAGCTTTGTTATTTCACGGTATTTAGGCGCCACCTTGAGTATGCTCTGCAAGTGTATGGAATCCTCATTAAGTGGGCTTAATTTCGGAACTAGATCGAGTGCAACGAAGAGCAGCTGGGTTATGTGAAAAGTTGTTATGAGCAAGGTAGCAGCGTCACGACATCATTGGAAGAATTAGGATGGGAGCCACTATTTGACCGTAGGTTAAATTGAATGCGTAAATTTGAGGCAGATTACTTATCTGGGGATTCTAAGGATATAATACAGGTCCCGACTTACTATGGTAGATCAGATCACGTACGTAAAATGAGGGAGATTTATTGTGGAATGGATAGATTTAAAATGCCATATTGTCCTCGAACCATTAGAGATCATAATAGACATGACAGCAATCGCATAAGAGATAGTTAATATTGGCAGTGTATATATTTTGCCGATCTCCTGCATGTTATTTTTTTGTTTGATAGAATCATCTTTTAAACAGTTCTACGGCATGATTCGAGTATACGTATCCTGTTATTGAATATTGTTGGGTGTAAGTACATAATTTCATGTGATTATCATTGTTCCAGTGAGTAAACTATTATTTGTGTAGAGGTGACATGATTGGGATTGTGCATGCATTGATGGTGACCTAACACCCCCCGCCACGCGCCCTTGCGGCGGATTGCGGGAAATTGTGTAGATGTAAAATACTCGGCTGAAATGAAGGAATGCGTGAGGTCGGCTGCTGTCCTCGCCCAGAGTTGCATTCTGTGGCGTGGGGGGAAAGAGAGGTGGGTCTCGGGATGCCTCCGATGCCAATGGAGCAGGGGGGGAGATCTCGAATCAATGGCACCCATTCACTCGTGGCCTCGCTGTGCTTGGAGGTTCCTCAGCCGAATGGAACATTGCTTGCTGCCTTGCGACGCGAATGGCTTGTCCGCCTGCTTCGTTGGTGCTTCCTGGGCCGTTCGTTTGGAAATAGTGGCGGCGCCGTGAAAGAACCATTCATGGAGGGATTCCCGCGTCGATGTCCGAAAGAGGGCGGGGTGCTGGGCGCGCGGGGAAGGAGGCGCACCACCTGAGGCCCGCCCTCCATTTTGACGACCGCGAGATGAATGAATCAAATCATAATTATTTTGAGGGAATCCCTCCCTCCCTTCCTTGAAGGAATCCGTTTTTGGATTTTATGGACTCCATAATATTTTATTTCCCGACTGGTGCGGTTTTCTGGTTCTTGGATTTAGCGGAAGGAGAAGAACCGCGCGGCCTTGGCACGCGATTGGGGAGAGTGCGTTGCCACAAAACCAACTTCCTTCGGTTTCAACGCTGCGGTATCTAAGCCCATGATGGAGCGTTTCCAATCTCAGGCCCGTGTCCAATTGCGACCTCTGACTGACCTCTCCACCGCTGCACATTAACGCAAATACGCCCGGTGGCATTTCGCGAGCCGTGGGCGACACTCTCCGATTCACTGCGCTCCGTCTCATCGTGCGAAGGCGACCCAACCGAACGCCTTCGGAGGATGGCTTTGAACCCGTCCTCCATTGGGGAGCACAACCGTTGTCCCCCCAGGCGATCCCTATCCCTCTGGGACCTTGGAGCCCTTGCGCCGATATCGCGAGTCATCTTTTAATATCCGAAGGTCCAAAAAAATAGTAAAAAATAAATCAGTCTTGAAAGTGTCATCATGATTTCGGCCAGCTTTTTTTCCCTCCACTTTTCATCCCTTCTCACTGTCGCGGAAAATGATCTCCGGCGAAGAGATTGCGTTATCTCAACCAACTCCAGGCGAATAACTGCGTGAGACTCGATTCTGCATTCCGTACAATGCATAAATATTGGCAGCAATAACCCCTGGAGGTCGTCTAGATCGGTGTCGCCGGTGAGAAATTACTGCGGTGGTGGGGAGAAGAGTATTGCTGAAAGGATGCCGTTTACGACCTCGACATTCGCCTTGTTTTCATTAAATTTTTCGAGCTTCAGCACTCCGCAGGGAATTTCCGTTGCCGAAATTGAAAACAATAGAGATTCGAACCATGGTTTATCGATTTTCGTGGCAATTTTTCGCGGATTTTATGAGATCGTTTAGTTGAGTGCACACTGTCGCAACTTGAGAATAACTTCAGCATCTACGAAAAGAACGCCTTCGCAACCTGGGCGTGAGTGGGCCATCCTTTATCACAGTAGGGTAAAATATGAAAGCCGTCGGTGTCAGTGAAAGGCCTTAAGAGGTTTTTGATGCCATCGATTCTCGACCAAGTGCCCTCCAATCAATTCCCTTCCATCTGCTCTCATCGTCACTGCTCTTCCTCATCTCTTTTGTTTTTATAACATCCGCTGCACCTGCTGCGCGCTCTCTGGCGGTGGGGCTGCGCCCCGACGCGAGAACGCCGTTACACGTGACGCTAGATTAAGAAATAAATCCGGACGTCGGTGTGGAAAAGCGAACGAATAAGTTCAAGAGCTCAACGCTATAATTGTTTTGTTCCACTTTTCGGTGGGTAAAATATATAATACAGTAATATCCATTAATTTAATGTAGATTAAATAAAAAATAATTGCTTGTGGGTGAAGTATTTACGTGTAATTCAGTCATTTTAATACACCCGAGAGAACACGTTTTGTTATTAAATACGCCACTAGCTGATCATTAACAATGATAACCGCTGGTAAGGTTAGATAGCTGGAAATGGCAATGCGCCATGTTTAGCGAATCAAAGTAATTCATTGTTGTAGTTATTGTCCCTGTGTAATGCTATTATTGGTAATCTACAGTTCGAGGTAGTTTTTGGATGGACAATGACTACAGAATAATATTCTTGTCTCTCTAAACAAAACAAAACCTAAAATCCTGCTCTATAACGAACCCCTCTTCATCTCTGCGTATTTCCTTCCTCCCTTTATCCCGTCCAGCATCCCTATCCTCTTCCTACCCTCTCCTCGTTTGTCTACCATTTTACCCTCTATTACAGTATTCTCCGACATCCCACTGTCGTTCAATATGCTTTGCATCCATCTTTACTGTTTCCATGTGATTTCTCCCAACAATCCCCTCTCCTCCCCTTTCACCATGCCCAGAACTTCCTCGTTTGTTCTCCTTTCAGTCCATTTCATCTCATGCATTCTCTACGCCCACGATTCAAAAGTCTCCACTCTACGCCTGTAGCCTCCATCTTGTTCCACAACCAATTTTCCGAGCCGCACAGAACTACGTTTTATAACTAAGTTTACGTACACTAGCCCGTTTATAGTATCCATATCCAACGTCCCTGTTATCAATTAGCATCTCTGTAATAGTTACTTTGTGTAGCGTTATTCTTCTTTACATATCTCTTCTACTTTCTCCATTTTGGTTCGAAACACCACCAAGATAGAAAAAATGTTAACCTATTCTAGTGTCTCCACTCCACATTTTCATTTATCTTAATTATAAGATCATAGGAGAGAGAACAGAACTTTTTAAGACGGCAGTTAAAAATTAAACGGCCACCATGGTCCAACAAATTGTGTCATTCCCAAAGTAACTTTTTGAATTTTGCGAAATTACACTCTTCAACTAATTTACTCTTGAGAATGGAAAACGCTGTGTCATTGCGCTCACTTTAAATATTAACTTTTAAAATTTAGAGTTGTTTCTTTAATTGTCCTAAATAAGTAATCTTCATGATATGGCAAGATCGGAAATTATTTATGTAAAATGAATAATTCATATATATATATATATACATATATATATATATGCATATGTATGTATATATATATATATATATATATATAACTTTTGGACGGCACAATAGAACACAGAATAAAACAGATAACACGTAAAAGGACACTCACACTGTAAATGATTTAAGCTTTCGGCCTACTCCGAGGCCTTCTTCAGGTCAGTCTGACCTGAAGAAGGCCAAATAAATTCTATCAAGTGGAAAGTTGTCCCATCTGTTATTCATTCAAAGCAAACCAATTCTTTGCCAGTATTCGAGGGAATGACGTTGGCGTGAAGTTCCCCGGGAGTTGGAATGCACGCCGTGACGCATTGAAGCCGATTGACGCCGTCCGACCGCGTCATGCCTCTCTCCACCGTGCCCACCACGGCGGCTCAGAATACCTGAAAGGGGATAAAATATTCGGTCCGTGGGGATACCCAAGTGACCCATTTACTCTCAAAACGCCTGGTAAACCTTAATAAGCACGTCTTCTCCCAGCTGAACTTCGACCCCTGGCGCCAGTCCGCGACCGGGCGCAGCAGCCAGAACAATGGATTTTCTCTCCAAATCGTTCGTTGTTTTGCGTCCGCAGTTCAATGACCGGCTTTCGAAAAGTAATTTACAGATTCCGGATAAGTTTTCAATCCTTCCAGTCTATTCTTATCGTCTGTAAAATATTAACAAATGACTCACAGTTCACTCCGTGGAACTCTAAATCAAAATCCACGATGCACGTCCTGGTTATAGGCCATGTCCCTTTCTGTTGGTGAGTTTTTTTTATCGCCTTGGAATCACAAGTACCCAACCTATTCCCCAACCAAAACTGTTCTTCTCCCAGGTTTTTTGGGAGTTTAATCTTATATAGTATATTCCTATTTTTGACAACGCGCACCTCTTGCTTTCTTTGGTGCTCCCCCTTTATTCTTGTCGCGAATAGTTCGACTAACTCTCTAATTTTTTAAAACATTGTCGACTCTATTAATGTAATTAGGCGGCCTATTTATTCCTCCAACGTTGGATGAAAAACCACACGCTTTATATCTTTGTAATAGGTTGAATCGTGAGTCTTCGCACATCTAAAGGTTCTTAACCCAGATTCAAAATGAAATGTGTGACGCTTTGTCTCCTTTCGGACAAGTTTTTCACGAACCTAGCGACATTTCTCTCTACCCTATTCAAATCTATAACCGAAACTCTTTACATCCTTACTCAGCGTATTTATCATAAAGTTCCTCCTCCTTGTGAATAGTTTGTTGTTTAACCCAATTTTTCTCCTTATACCCCTAATACTTCGGGCATTTTGTTCAGAAACTATTGAGTTACGTAAAATTTACCATCTGCTCTAGTTTATAAACTCTTACAAGATTTTTAATAAAAAGTATAGGCAACACATTTTTCCTGATGTGTGAGTGGAGTGTTGGATTCAGATTGTCGCTCAAGTGTGCGCATGATCGCAGATCATATTTGCATTGATGAGATGACTGCGTACACCATTATCACTAAAAATTTGGCGATGCGAAAGATCCACACCAAACTCGTCCTCCCGAAGGTCTTGACGAAAGGTAACCAAAAGCAGAGTCGAGTGTCTGCTTGGCCACCACCATGAGACTAAGTGTCCTCAAGGAAGCTGCACGGGTATCCTTACGGACCTTCAGCCCATCAGGGAGCCTTCGAGTCATGAAAAAGCCTCTGGAAAGTGTGTCGACGTTCCAAGGAAGAAGTACTTTGAAGAACGTTGAGGCATTTTAGCAATATCTAAAACAAATCAATTTTTCAGAAACTTGAAACCAAGTAATTTAATGTTGATTTTAACTTTTCTCTTTCTCGAAAACGGCAAAACCATCGTTTTGTTTGTAATTATTTTCATCTCATACCTATAGTGCTGACTTTTCAATGCGCTCAGCAATGCTTGCAATCCCTTGGCTGACTGGCAAACTAAGACTTGATCATCCGTAAACTTAACTGATTTTATGAATTTTGGACTGACGCTCGTCGATGTAATTTTTTCATTTCTTTTGCTGTTAATGGTTTAATATCGAGTTAATTAGGCTGTTGAGTGAGGCTGGATTAATCCGGTCGCATGAAATTTCCAAATCCTCTTCATGCGAATCGAGAATCCAGTTGATATGTGCCACCGAACAGAGATGAATAGACCTTTCATCAATCGGCCCCATTTCCCAGGGCATCCTGGCTCACGCTTTGATTCTTCCGCCCCCTCCCATCCCTCCATCCCCGATATCCACCCACGCCGTTTACCCGAACGTTAATTAGATTTGTCGAAAATCGAAGAAAACGCTGTGTGTATGCGCTTGGCGCGGACTCCACGCGTGGAATTTCTGGGCCGGTCGCCGTAATTACCGCTCCCCTCGGCGCCGGCGCTTCTTTTGTTTTCGTCCCTGGAGGAAAATGCAGAGGGTCGTGAGAAGTAGTTTGCGATGTTCGAGTTAGTGTACAAATATCTTATTGCGATTTCCGTTAATTGTGCATCGTCCTAGTATTGACTCCATGCTATCAAGGGATGATAATGCATATTACGCATAATGATATTGCTTATCTCAGTATTTCGGAAGTCGTTTGATTCCGATATTCACGTTACTATTTCATGATTCCGCATGGTTATTCATAAAGAGTGAATTCGTCTCCCGATTCGTGTCGCCTATTTCACGACATCGAAACATGCTCAACATTGAACGATACACAACGATGAAGAATATCGAATGATAATGCTAAGTTATGAATGGGAATGCGCGGTGGACTCTCCCTCAATCGTTCTCAAATGAATATCGAATACCGCAATGGACGCAACAAAGGTTCTCGCTGGGAGAGGGTTGCTTCCCCTTGGAGGAATGCTCGCACTGTTGGTCGTTTCCCTCTCCTCCCCCGAGGAATGATGGGCCGGGGAGGCGCTGCGACGCACGGCGCTCTTTTGTATACCCGCGTCATCTTCCGACTCTCGATCAATTAATCCGATTGAGCGGAAATTGGAATCACACATCCGTTTGGCTCTTACCCTCGCATCCGCAATCAAACAACTCCCTCCGCGGTCATTAATTGACCCCGTACGCTAAACCCCCCTCTCTCTATCTCTCTCTACCGCTGGAAATGCCGACACGACCATTAATTAATTTCGGTGCACTCTGACCCCTCGCCCCTCACGCCCGGGGCCGGGTCGATGCGCAGCGGGGGGCCGCCGCTTCCGTGAAAAGGGCAAGGAACTGAAATTTTGCCATCTCGCGTCCCTCCCCCTCCCCCGAGACTCGCAGCGGCGAAAGCGTGTTGGGTATAATCCGTGCGCGGAATACCTTTCGCTGTTGGTGTCTCCCGCCTTGGTGGTAACCAGGGGAAAGGAGGCGATGCGCGTGTACTAATACCCCCTCCGACAATAACTAGTCCCCATCCAAGACGTGGAATGCCCAGCTGGTGTCATTAAGAAGTTGAACATCGGCGAATAACGAATTCAACTTTCATATGTTACCAAACATGGTCCTTCCCAAAAGTAGTGGGATTGAATCGATTACAAAAAATTATTACCAAAATTGATGCCTTCGTTCAAAATTCTTCGAAGTAGCACCCTTGTGCGTCCACCCACAGCTGCCAGCGAGTTTTCCACGCCTCGTCCACGTTCTGGAAGGCGGCTCCCGGAATGCTGCTAAGCTCCTTAGTCACGGCCTGATGTAACGCTTCCACCGCGCCATGGTGATGTCCTTTCACCACGAAATCGAGGTGGGGGAAGAGGAAGAAGTCTGGTGGGGCATCGTCTAAAAACTTTGGATCCTCACTGGCATTGTCGAGAAGCTCTTGGTATATTCGCGTGCGAGTTTCCTTTTCCATCGTCCGATAGCACTCAGCGGCACAAACTTCGCACACATCTTTCTCATACGCATGTTTTCGTTAAAAAGTCGATGCAACTAAATTTTAGGGATGGCAAGTTCAGTAGAAACCATGCGAACTCTTAATCTGTGATCCCTGTCCAATGAAGCCTTCACTCTTGCATGATTTTCGCCACATTCTGAGGTCGAAGTGCGTCCTGAACGTCCGGCATCTTCAAAATCGTGTCTATCCTCCAGAAGCAATGTATGCCACTCAAAAACACCCGATCTACTCATGGCGTTCTCACCATAAGCTGCCTTGATCACGTCTTGAGTCTCTTTCCCGGCTTTGCTGTTTCGCGCTCCATTTGATGGCGTAGCACCGTTCCAATAACCGGTTCTTGACGGAGCGTATCGCGATCACCTCATAGAGGTTTCGCCAAAGAACGACCCCCACTCCGCAAAGGCTGTGAGCCAACTCCCACTGGTCTCCAGCCTTTCCTGAGACTCCCCTCTCCTCAACTCTGCCGGTGAAACCGCCGCGCCGCCTGTCCGTCAGGCCATCCGGGGAAAAAAGTAATACCACTTCTTGGCACATGCCTTGTAGGTCCAGCAATGCAATTGAGAATGCTGCTCTGTGCATGCGACTCAAGTCTTCTTGGCCATGACTTCATGTGGCGATCCGGAAATCTACTCAACATTGTTCCAAAATAATTCAACTTTCACCGGGGAGCTATCTTGAGTGTTTTGGTAGACCCCAAATTATTCAAAAGCCTCAAAGTCGCTCTCAGACAGCAGCAATATGTGTAAGTAAACGTGCGTAAGAAAGTGTGTGTATGAGTAAAGATGTGTAATGGCTCCAGAAGAGCACAAATCGATCAACTCTGTCTGAGACCTCAGTTGGATCGCCAATTTTATATTTAATCACAGTCATAATGAATTAGGCGTGAAAAAGCTCACCACTAGACAGATTTATGCAACAAGGTACATTGAGACGTGGTATTGTAAACCCAATTGTAGTTTCAACATTTTTGATTTGTCACAAAAATGTGACAAATTTTTGACTTTTGGAGAACGTGTCATATTATCCACACCTTTCGTCACACAATTTTCGTCACTTCTCACAATTATGTTAACGGCCAAATTCAAAGTACTACGTCCAAACCAAAATCGGATTGCAGTATGGTAAAGTGAACAAGATATTATATAAGTACACATACAAACATACATGCATACACTCGTATATATGCAAACAAAGTAATAAACCCGAAGGTCGGTTTGTTAGGTGATGGTGAAGTTCACCCTGTACTAAGCCCGACGGAGTGTGAATAATCACACATCACGGTAGGGGGGGCAATTCCGTTCCATGTGCCGGTTATGGTTTACGAGGAAGATTTGGTGCCCGAAAAATCATAGAGCACGGGTGGAGCTGCAGTTACCCAAAGTGCCTTCCCCGGGGATCGAACCCGGGCCCTTTGGTCAGCCCACCCTTTCCCTCCGCATAAATAACCACCGCTATTCAACCAAGTCTCCCATCTTCCTTAATTATCCCATTCCTACTCACACTGCTTCCCACAACCAATCTTTCGAAGACTACTTTTCTGTGCAGAGGTGATTCTCGGGTTAGACTGCGTGAGAGTCATTTTTGGCTCAACGTTTCTCTCCCGTTGCAGGGAGCGTCTTCGGGAGAGAAGTGATCTTTCGTGCTATTCCGCCGGTACATATACAGGTACCTCAGCTCTCGTCCTTTCACATTTTGACCGTTAGGGTCTAACGGCCGTTGGTTGGTTTGGTAAGGGTGATTGTAGATTGTGTGTTTTTCCTTTCTCTTTTTGGCCGTTTGTAGATCTTATTTTTCTTTCCCCACGCAAGAGGCGTTTCCAGGTGTTTGGTAGGTGGAAGCCGTCGTCCCGGTTGAAATTCTGTGATCGTTTCGTTATTTCAATAGGCTCACGAATTAGCCTAGGGAAGTAGTATTGTTTCTTCGCTAAGACTTCCGTGCTGTCGAAGTCTATTTTATGCCCTGGCTCCGACATGATGTGCTCCGCAATGGCTGGTGTTCTCCACTGTTTGTTTTTCACAGATGTTTTGTGTTCTTTTATGCGTGTTTCCATTACACGTCCAGTCTGGTCAACGTAGCTTCCGCCGCAGCTGCGTGGCGCTTCGTACACCCCTTCGGTCAGTAGAGGGGGGAATCTGTCTTTGGCTGAGGGGAATATGTCCTTTAGCTTCTTCACAGTTTTCCCCTCAGCCAAAGGTGAGGTTGTTATTCTGTGGTGTGTGTGGTCGGGTGGAGCGGTGAACTCACTCACTCACTCACACGTTATGCATTGAAAGAAAGAAGTTTGATATTTCACTCTGCGTGAGATATCAAACTTCTAGTTCTGTAGTCCTCACATGATGTAACCTTTACCTTTTTCGGAGTAGGAACTAACACTGTCTCACAAAATCTTCCTGCCAGATTCCTTCCTCATAGGTACTACGAACCAGACCACATAAAGCCTTCTCCCCACATTTTCTTAAACATTTCAATGAAGAATGCTGTCTACCCCCACGGCCTTGTTTTCTCTCATCTGCTTTAATGCCCTTTCTATTTCATCGTCGAGTATGTCTGGACCTAAGCTATCTTCTTCTACGTCATATTCCTTTTCGATGTCTAACCTTGTTGGCATAAGTTCTCTACCGTACAGTGTTTTATACTATAAACTCCTTCCATTTTTCTTGGATCTTTTCTGTGTCAACTATTTCTTACCACGCCTGCCACACTTAACTGTTAGCAAAGATCCTTCCTTCTTACTTCCCAGTAATAACTTAACCTTGCCCTACAGCGCACCAATTTCACCCTTCCTCATTAAATTTACGTACATTCGAATTGCGTTTTCCACCATGCTTCTTTTGCTTTAGATGTTGCCTGTTTCAATTGATTATTTGGGTGTGAAAACAATCTCGGCAATAAGGCAGCTTGACGTTTGTTCTCATTGGAGAATGACCATAACAATGTCGTCGATTCGGAGGATGGTTTGGTTGCTTTTCCGTCGTAATTCGTACGAGTTTCTGCATTGATGCAAAAAATGTGGACGAAACATAAATATCGGTTGAGAGAATAAGTAAAGTAATTTGGCATGGAAATTTGGCAAGAAATTTGGCAGAAGATCCTTATTTGGTAAAACAAAAATTGCTCCCTACAAGACAATACATGCTTATGCACATGTTCGCAGTGTGCATAAATGGCGAAAATTATGGAAACCAATTTCGATTGATTATAACATCCACCGTATTTTATAAATTTGGTACTCAGTCAATTGTTTTAATTTCTTAGCTAGAATAAATGGCTCGGCAGACCCACGTCCAACGAGGTGGTCATCGCCAACACAGATGAGGACCTTTCCAAATCCTGCTTTCTCGACGAGTTAAAGAAGTTAGCGAAACGCTGGGAGAAGTGTATGGAAGTAAACAGCGAATATTCATTGAAAAATTAAAAAAATCCCCCCAATTTCATTTGGTTTCTATATTTTCTGAGATCCTATTTGAAGACTAACGTATCAGAGACTTCCAGAGACATTTATAAGACAGGCATTCTGAAATTCAAGACCTCTGACTTTTAGACGAACAGATGTGGCTTTTGCATTACACAGGCCAACAGTGGTTTTGGTGCCGGAGCTTTTAATGATGATTTAAAGAACAATTGGGGTGCTGAATCCAATTATGACACTAGTTTTTTCCTATCAGCTATAGTTTTCAAGATATAGATATGTTGTTACTTACGTAAAAAAATCTTCTACGTGATGATATGGGAATATTAAATTAATAATAAAACCCACTAAATATAAATACTTGATTTATTTCTAGGGCTGTTAAATTACCCACAAACACAACAGAATTTTATAATACAATTGAACACAAATACTAAATTTTTTTACAGAAATAAAACAAATTGAAAAGAAAAAAATACATAAAAACATTACTCAACACTTCGGAAGCGATTTTCATGAGTGCACTTTGTTCAAACAGTCTCGTTTTAAGAACCAACAGTAATCTGCCATCATATGGTTATCTCATCTTCCTTGGTAGCGAGCTTCCATTGTTTTTATATCCTGGTGAAATCTTTCACCTTGTTCTTCACTTGTGTCTTCTAAATTTCCAAGAAAATTGTCTAAGTGGCTGTGTAGGTAGTGAACTTTTGTGCTCATATTACATCCAAGTGATTTGAAGTTACTGAGCATAATGTTTACCAGCTCAATATAATTTTCACTTTTGTGATTTCCTAGAAAATTTTTTATGACCTCAACAAATGACATCCAACTAATTTTTTCAATCTCATTCATTGACTCTTGATTGAAAGCAGGATCCTTTGTAAGTTTTCTGATTTGTGGCCCCTCAAAAATACCAGCTTTAAGTTTTTCAATACTTTTATGGGGCATCTTTAGTCTTAAGTAGCCGAAGCATGGTCCATCCTTGTCAAGACCCTTTACAAATTGCTTCATAAGGCCTAGTTTAATATGTAGAGGCGGCGGTAAGATGATTTTTCTATCTTTCAACTAAAGATTCAGCAATGATGTTTTCTTTCCCAACAACCAAGTTTGCTCTCTTAGGCCACTCCTTCTTAATCCAGTGGTTTTGTCTGTCCCTGCTATCCCAGAGGCACAAGAAACAAGGATATTTTGTGTAGCCACTTTGCTGCCCAAGAAGAAAGTTCACCATTTTTAAATCTACACAAATCACCCAGCGATGTTCCTGGTATTTTATCTTCTGTAAGACCAATGCTATTGTATCGTATTTTTCTTTCATTTTAGTCGAATGAGCGATTGGTATTGCGCCAAACCTGTTACCATTGTGAAGAAGTACACATTTTAAACTACGCTTGGAGCTATCAATAAACAAACGCCAATCACTAGCATCATATTGTGATAGTAGTCCCATTTTTTCCAAAAGACCCTTAACGTCTAAACAAAATGTAAGATTGTCTTCTTGAGTAAAGAAGGGTAGCATATCCTTTTCCCTTGTGCGATAAAAACTTATTTTTGTACCGGGTTGCAGTAAATTCTTTTCATGCAGTCTTGATGCTAGTAGTTCGGATACCTTATGAACTAATTTCGCCATCTTTTACCGAAGTCGATACAAACGATTTTTGTTTTTTAATCTCATTGGCCTACAATATAGAAATATACATAAAACTTATTGACAGTTTATTGAAAATAAAAGGAACACCGCAGAGTGGTTATAAATTAGTATACTAATAGATTTATTTAACTTTGGAAATTATTTTCCGGAATATATCAAATATTAAAACAACTAATCGTAAGATGTGCCATATCTAAAAAAGTAGAGCTGTTAAATAAAAACGGATTTCATATTTGGATTCAGCTCTACAAATATAGTTAAAATCAACACAAAGATTCCCGGCACCAAAAAAAATTTTTTTTGTAGGCCTGTGTTAAGTTACATCTGGCTGTAGTACTTTTGGTTCCCTTCTTCTCTTTTCAAGTTGTCGAAGTTACAAATTTTGCTTAGCAAACGCAGTTCTATTAAGATTCCCTGGAATTATGCTAAGGTCATTCCCCACTCATCAACCCCACATCAACCCCACTCTCGCATCCATTTTTTTTTATTTCTGCAGCGACTATGGTCATTGTATGTGCATTTTTCCCTCTTTTTCTAGATCCTCTCAATGATTCTCGTAAACGGGCACCACGTACCGTTTTCCGCTTGCTTCGCTTCTATTGATTCCTCCGCCGCCATCCTCACCCCGAACCCTGTTCGATTCCTTTCGTCCTCTCCTCCTCTCCCGTGGCATGTTCCAATCTGATTCTAACCAAAATAATTCCGCCACTTCTGGCCACCGTCATTATTTCCCCTTCGTCATTTTCAGTTGTAAAAGTGTTTTCGACATCAAAGCTCCCAGCTGTTCTGCCCAATGAAGACGGATTTTGTTGAACCCGCGGCGGTGATAAAACATTTTAGATGCAACACGTCGATTCGGATCCCGTCAAAATCCACAAATTCAATGCGGCACCTGCCAAGCCGATAACGAAACCATTTCATCGTAAATGATTTTAGCCGAGTTCGTGCCCATTCATTTCGATATTCTGTTTCTCCTGCCTTGTAACTCGCCTTATCCACGCGTCATTACGGCCATCTGTCTCTCACGCAGATTTATATTTAGCTCAGACTTTTCTTAGGTTCCGAGCGAAATGGAATTATTCCATTGTTTCGGTCGATTTCTTGGAAAGGATTACTTTACAAATTCCTACTAAATTTGAAATCTCGTGTTTACTATGTGCTTAGAAGGGTTTAACTTCCGTCGTCCATCAACAAAAGTTTCACGGGCGGATAGTTTCGAAGGTAATGTCGCAAACGGCAACCGTTCCGTCTGACTTCTTCCAACACCCTCTTCTTTCTATCCACACTAAAAAGAAATACTTTTACTTTTCCACGGATTTCCAGAAATCTGTGGAAAAGTACAAGTCTTTCTTTTTAGCATGGATATTAAATACTTCCACGAAGTGAAGCCTGAACCAATAGAATATATTCTTCTTTCTAATTCACCCTTGGATTGTGCACACGATTCATTCTCGATTGTGTACACGACCTTCAGTCAACTGTTGTGACAAAGTCAATTACTCAGCTCACATTTTATCACCTCCATTGTCTTCGTCGCAATTTTCTCTTTTTACTTCCATAGAAACTTCATTATTGGTCTTTTGAACATCACCGTGCCCGACCAATTATAAAATGGTTAGAATTAAAAGTATCGTAAAAAGTTTCGTGAAAATATTTATTTCATTTACTGCTAATATGCCTCGAAATACTTCGAAGTACTTCTTCCCTTGAGCGTGGACGCACTTCAGCCAGAGTGGCTTTTCCACGACTCGAAGGCTCCCTGGTAGGCGGAAGGTCCTTAAGGGTACGCGTGGAAGCTTCTTTTACGGCACTAAGAGTCCTTTGGTGGTGTCTTTGAGGAAGGATTTCCCTTTTGGGAATAAGGAACACTAGTTTGCTAATGCCAAGTCGGGACTACAAGGGGGTTGGGGAATCGTCGCGATGTCGTTACATGTCCTCGCAAGCAGACACTCCACGTTGCTCTTTGTCTTCCGTCAAGACCTTCGGGGCGATTTTAGCATATTAGATCCTTCTCGTGGCCAAATGTTCAGTGATATTAATGGTGTGCACTGCCACCGTCTTATCAATGCCAATACGATCTGTGATCATTCGCACACGGAACAACCGACGGTCTGAATACAGCACTTAATGGCGCACACGTCAGGAAAAAATTGTTACCGATACTTTTTATAAAAACCTTTTATAATCATACAACGCTCGGTAAACACTATATTTGGCTTGTGCAGCGTTGTGGGAGTCCAAACTGAAATATTTTTCTCAAGTTATTATAGAAGTACTGGGGTGGGTGAGGAGAGGGGTTTGTTGAGAGAAATCCTATGGAGGCAGGAAAAATGGATGAAAGGCGTATTGAGCGGTAGTGGAATGTTGAAGAAGGTAATAAAGGGGAGAATGTTGGGCAAGCGAGGAAAGGGCAGGAGCAGGATAGGGATGTTGGACGGGATGAAGGGAGGAAGGAAGTACACAGAGATGAAGAGGGACCTGATGTAGATTAGTTTGCTGGATTGGGTTTTGTTAGGAGTAACAAAATGTTTATTTGATAGTTGTGCCCATCCAAAGACCTACCTTAAGCGGTAGATTACCTAATAATAACAGTGCGACCCCCTAAAGGCGATCCCCGTTTCTCTCGCCTCCACTTTTCCTCTCACTCCAAAAATTCTTCCACCTTAGGTATTTCTACCTTTTTCGACTTCCTCCTCTTCTTCGACCACATCGAAAATTCATCTGTGGTCTTACTCTCCGTCCAACGTAATTACCCCGTTCTTATATCTGCACCTGCATCTCATAATTCCCTCATAAACGCTCATTGTCACGCCGCGGAAACCACGATACGGACCCTCAGAGCACCTTGCTTTAATTGGCCTTTGACCTCTTTTTTCTGTCCACTGCGTTTACTTCACTCTCGTCTCTTCGGGGTGAAACACGGGCCGGGAATATGTGGACAAGCTGATGAAAGATAAGGATGTACGAGAATAGCACTGGATAAACGTGATGAAAAGGTGAAAGAGAAATGTTTTGCCTCGGTAGTAGAGACCATGTCAATAAAATTAGAGAGAGATTAAGTGTAGAGGGGATAGATTTAAGAATTGGTTTTTCTCACGAACGATAAGGGATCGTAATAATAATGTGCGACCATGGTAGGGTCATGTTCAGGTCAACATTAGTCTGTTGAGTATTTTCATTCCCTGCCACACACCCTAGTGGTGACTTGCAGGATACTAAGGTATCTAAATTTAAATCCAATCCATCCTTACATCTCTTCGGGCAGCGGTGCGTGCCCCTTACACATTTACTTGTATAAATGATCCGCGTAATATTAGCATTTTGTGACGTTACTGTTAGTTTACGTTGAAACATACACAAGTGCATGCACTCTGTTTCATTTGCCAATCATATAAATATTACAAAGAAGGGATGACATTAATTGCCCTTTCACTTGAGTTTTTCCTGTTTGCCCCGTTTTTGTTGTCCTGGTGTTCAAGTAGTCTGCATACACGTCATCTTTTACTATCGACCCAACTCGAACCCAAGGAAGAAATCTCTGATTTAAGCTCCAGTTCCTTGTGTTCGTTGTTAATAAAGAATTGCCAACCCATCCAAGGGAAAAGGAATAAGGGAATTGGGATGTTATATTGTAGCCATCAAACTGGAGCCTCTCCCGAAATTCCTGGGAAATTTGGTTTGAAAAGTTAGTAGGGTCAACGAGCGCCCCGGTCAATCTGGATAACCTGGAAATCGCCTGGAAACATTGCATAGATGTTGTGGAATATTTGTGCGAACACGGTGCCGTGTGTTTGCTTATTTATCAGGAGGCGAGTTGAGATCGCGGCGGCGTCAGCTGTCCGACCTTGGCGCCGGAGCCGGCGACCTTCCCGCCTTGGCCTCACATCGGCCTCCGCTTCCTCGTAGATACATCTACACGGCACCGCCGCCGCAAGGACGTGTGGCGGGGGATGTTAGATCACCAACCATGCCATCCCTTTTGTTGTCTTTTTTTATTTTCCAATTCCCTTTTCATCATGCTGCCCTCGTAATTTCGACGCAATTACTCCCATGAAAATTGCAAAATCAACGACGAACCGTTTGTGTAATTTTTGGAGCCTAGAAAGTATTAATTATTTGTTTAAATTAATTGAAGATGATGTTGTTCTCAGCTTTTATCAGAGAAGCCCTTGACATGCAGATGAGAAATTAATGGAAAGGGGCCGCCGCATTGGAATCGCTCCCTAGAGTTGTCGCCATCGCCTTGCTCATCTCGTGCGTCGCCCGTGATGATGTCACCGCGGTGCCCTTACTCAACGCCCATCCTTTCGTGCTCTCCGCCCTTCCGCCTCTTTTACGTCTTATTGGCCGAATACATCGGTGGAACAATTACATATGACAATAATATTACGTTATTTATTTTGAGAACATTTCGCTGAGAATCTTTAATTTAGTGATGTATGGTGGACGTCAGTTAGAAATGGTTGATGCACCGAGTAATATTTTGAAAACATGCATCATAAAGGCTGCTGCAATTTTTATTTTAGACGCCCTGTCCCGGCTTGCGAAGGTTGGGAAACAAGCAGGCATGAGAATGCCTTAAACGTGCATTCCTGGGTTAAATAGTCACCATATTAGACCACGTACATGAAATTAACATTTTGCATTGAATTAATACATGCTAGATTTTCGAGATCAAATGCACCATTTGCCAACCCACGTATGTAGGATTAACTGAACGAAAGCCGATCATCGGGTTGAAAGAGCACCTAGGTCATTGACAAAGACGGTCATTTTAACCGACCAGCAATTGCCAAACACATTTGTGAAACAGGCCACGCAAAGATTTAACGTCAATCAAACAGGCAGATGACTTCAAACTGGACGCCACCGAAGGCGCACACATGCGACAGGGGAACATCATGAACAACGAGCCAGGCATCATCATAAACGGCACACTCACCCAATTGGGTAAAAATTTAAAACAAGCCAACCTTCAAAATACGTTAACGGACATTTGTAACAATGCACGCCCCCTCCCTCCCCCCTCCGCGCCAACTTGGATCAGTCAATTGGCATCGAACATCGCTTCGGTACTGACTTGCCCTCTCGCCCTGTCAATCTCTCACCTCTCCCGGTTGCTGGCCACTGGATGACCTAAATAACGCCATTGGAGCCTTCTAAAGTTTTCTTGTTACTGGCTTGAGGAATTTTCTTCACACTGTAACTTTTGGTGTAAAAGTACCGCTCCTATTTGTAGGCGACGGCGTCATTATGTGAACAACGTCCTCCGTACATTGTGCTCCTGCGAGGGAATAATGTTCCGGGTGTTCTTGGCAGCAGGTCAGAGACTCAATGCAGTGCATATAAACGGAATAACATGTAATCCGTTTTAAATGTTTATAGTAATTCATGAGTAAGTTCGAAGAAAAACCTTTTCGCTAACTAACTTACCTAGTGAACGCATCTTTACTTGCACAAGTCTTTAAGAATGAATGCCGATTGAAATAAACATAAAATGTTATATTTAAGAGGTTTTAATTTTCGATACATCATCTGAAGTACATTTTCATATCGATCGCTCTTGGTCCAGCGGTTTTGTTTTGAAGATCGGCTCATAATTGCGATTCCCCAGCTTGCCGCGTTTCAAACCCCACTCCCACCCCACCCACCCCTGCCTGCTTCTCTGCCGCCTTTGGATTCCGGTTCGCAGTCTGCGACCCCTCCCCTCTTCCGCGTGGACTCTCCGCCTCTCCTCGTTGGTTCTTCGCGAGGGACGTTCGGATGCTAAAAAAAAATTTGGCCTACCTTATTTGTTTCTCCATCTTGCCTCTCCGCAAGGAATTATTTCATTTCCGTAATTTCACTAATGGCTCTTCAATGAATTTTATTTTTTCAAAAGGGAACGAACAAAGAGTGAGTACATGGACGGTACGTCATTCAATTTCCCTCGCTTTTATTTATCTGCATCAAAGCTCGCTCTCATTCTTAAGATGGCTTCAATTTTAATTTCTTGAATCCATTAAAAAAAAGCTTTCGTTGGTCTCTGCGGTAGGATCACACGCAGACGTTTAATTCTGCGTTCTTTTCTGCCATGCTATACTTTTGTATGGCTGGATTTTTTTGGGTGTGTTGTTCTTTAATCCGTCGGCCTCGTACGGAATTTTAGTAGATGACTGTACAAGCAGTGTGTCACCATGAGCAAGAGTGGCGGGGATTCGGGTAACTTCATCAGTCTAGAATATGACTGGGTTAAGGATACATATGTGTTGAGTGGTGGGGGCGCGAGGTGGAGGAATGCATTGGCAATAGAAGCTGGTGCAAAGAGGGCGTGGGCGAGGAAAGACACAAAGAAAAGATCGGCATCTACGCCGACTAATTGAGAAGCGGAGCGCCAGATTAAACCGCAACATGGCGCCCGTTTCTCGTTTGGAAGTCCTCCTATTGTTTGCAAACAAGGAGACTGCTGATGGTAATAAATGACGAAGCGCTCTTTACTTGGCTGTAATGCACAGCACGGGAATTAAAAGTTCTATCTACTTACTAGACTTTTGGATCGTAGATTTTCGCGTTCGTTCAGATGAATGACTCTCCATTCTCGGGATGTCACCGCGTAGGTTGTTTTTCGGACAACAGTTTCGCCCGCGTTCCAACGAGCGTCTTCAGGTCAAAATACTAGTAGGAGTCACATCGGCCTGAGGACGCTCGTTGGAACGCGGGCGAAACTGTTGTCCGAAAAACAACCTACGCGGTGACATCCCGAGAATGGAGAGTCATTCACTAGACTTTTACAAGGACTTGTAATTGTCAATCGACTTGCAACTTTGGAAAATGTCTACTGGAGTCGGGGAAACAAATGTAAATTAGAAGGTTTTAATATGCTTTGAGATGTTTTAAAAAGGGTTGCCCATTATTCCCGGGGCTGTTCAATTTATATGTGGAGGAAATGATTAAAGAGGCATGGGGAGAGCTGGAGGTGGGAATGAAAATCGGAGGGGAATTCGTAAAATCGGTTAGTTTTGCTGATGGCCAAGCTTCAGTTTGTCAGTCAGCCAAGGCTTTGCAGGCATTGCTGATTTAATTGGAAACTCAGTGCGATACATATGGGAGGAGAATCAGATGAGTTAAACGTTAAAGTGGGAGGGAAAAATTAGAACAAGCGGTACAGTTAGTTTGTTGACCAAAATGGCCAAATTCGTAGGGCCAAAAAGAGAAGCAAAGAACTTTCACAAGGAGGAGTTAACTGATGGCGTTGAGTAAGAATGTTAAAAGAAAGGCTCGTCAAAAGTTTAATGTGGAGCTTTGGTATGTACGGTGCGGAAACGTGGTCATTGAAACAGGAAGATAGACGTAGGTTGGAGGCTTTTGAATTGTGGGTGTAGGGAAGAATGGAGATGGTGAAATGGGCCGAAAAGAAAACAAATGAGGAAGTACTAGAGATGGTGGGTGAGGAGAGGGGTTTGTTGAGAAAATCCTATGGAGGCAGGGACGATGGATGTAATGCACATAAATCGGCAATAATGGGATGTTGAAGACAAAATAGAGGGGAAAATGTTAGGCAAGCGAGGAAGAGGCAAGAATAGGATGGGGGATCGAGACGAAGATCGTGAGAATTATTGGATGTTAATATTTAAGGTGTCAACCCAATATCCAATATTGAATATTTAAGAAATACTCTGTACCGATATTTCGATCAATCAGGACCCCATCCAATGGAGTATAGTATTTGCCAAAGGAGGAGACCACAGAGGTGAATTAGAGCCCGTGGTCAAGTGTAGGGAGGAGGGGGTGAAGGGTGTCGTGGTAGCGAGTGACCGGGTTCCTAGGATTGAAGGGTGGAGGCGAGACTGGGAGGGGGGAAGGAGGTGAGGGGGATTGTGGTAGCGGGTTCCTAGAGTTGAGGGCTGGAGACGAGACTGGGGGGTGGGAGGGGGTGAGGGGGCTTGTGGTATCGGGTGACCGGGTTCCTAGAGTTGAGGGGTGGAGGCGAGACCAGGAGGTGGGAGGGAGGGGGTGAGGGGGGGGAATGGTATCTACACCTACTCAATACCCCGCAAGCCTCCGCAGGGGCGTGTGGCGTTGGGTGTTAGGGCACCACCCGTAATTTAGAAAAAAACCGCATGCAGAAGCCACAAATTTATAGCTCTCAAACCAAACATGGCAAACATTCATGCAAGAACCCTTTCGCCCCAACCCTTTCATACACATGCAAACCCACAAACTACCAACAAACATACACATGCACAATCTTTGAGTTTTTAATTTTGTTCCGACTTGTAACTTATATGTTTTCAATATTTATAAAGTAACTTTGGTTTCCTACTATGATGATTTCTGATTGTTCTGGGGAAGAATGAGTATTTGAATCTATCTGTATTGGAATCTATCTCCCTTATTTTATCTTTGTGGTCTGATCTACCCTAGTAGTGTGGGGCCATTATTATTCCTTTTGTTTCATCGCTAAACTCGCTGGTTCTGAATCTTTCTAAAAGTTTAAGTCTCGCTTGATCTCTTCGTATTTCAAGTGGTTCGCAGCCTAAATCCCCTGAGAGACCTGTTACACTTGTGCTCTTGTCGTATATATTTTTCACGAATCTGGCGAATTTTTTCTGGTCTTTATCTAGTTCTTTTTGCCAGATTTCCTCCCAAGGATCTCAAACACTTGCGGCATATTCCAAATGTGGTCTAACTAGAGCAAAATAACACCTCTCTTTAACTTTCTCATTACATTTCCCCACCACCCGTTTAATGAAGCCCAGTTTCTTTAAAGCGGATCCGCATATTGTCCTGATATGTGCTCCCCATGAAAGGCGTGGTGTTAGAACTACCCCCAAATATTTTACTTGTTTGGCCGTAGTTAGTACTGAACACTCTATTTCGTAGTTTATGTCCTGTTCGCCACTTCATTTGTTCCAAAATTTCAAAACTGCGCATTTGTCTATATTAAGCATTAAATCCCCATTACTTGGACCAATCCGAGATTGTGTCCAAGTCTCTACAGAGTAGCTCGCGATCTAGTTGGCTCCTGATTTCCATGTTTACCACCGTGTCATCAGCAAATAACCTGAGATTAACACTAACGTGTACGCTTAAGTCATTAATGCATATTAAGAACAGAAGAGGCCCTATTACACTTCTCCGGGGGACACCCGAAGTTACATCTCTATCCGTTGAGCACAACCCATCGATGACTACTATTTGTTTGCGATATGACAAGAAGTCTCTAATCCAATTAAAATGTTTCTCATTGATTCCATAGCATCTAAGTTTGTGTAACAATTTATTGTATGGGACTTTATCGAAGGCTTTTTTGAAATCCAGGAATACTGCGTCAACTTGGATGCTGTTTTCTCCCTATCTAAGAATGTCGTGAATGAAAAGACCTAATTTTGTTTCGCAAATCTGATCTTCCTAAATCCATGCTTGTTGTGGCTTAGTATTTTCCTACTATCAAGAAACCTCATTTTGTTACTGACAATAATGTGTTCTAATATTTTACAAGAGATCGATGTCAAAGAAATGGGTCGGGAATTGGTTGGTTTATCCCTATCCCCATCTTTATAAATGGGGGTTTTATGGGCTAGCTTCCAGTCACGAGAAACTGAGCCATCTTCTATCAATTTTAGGAATACAATTTCTAAAAACGGGGCAATGTCTTCGGCTAATTCCTTTAATATTCTAGCAAGAATTTCTTCCGAACCTGGGGCTTTATTTGCTTTGATGCTACGTAGCAGATGTTCCATTCCCTTCTTGGTCAGTGTTATATCGCTCATGTGTTCCCCGGGTGGATGTGGAAGATCGTTTGGGGGGTTTGTGTCTTTATTGTAGACGCTCTGGAAAATTTTTTTTAAAATATTCGCTTTTTTCACGCTGTCTGTAATAATTTCTCCGTTTTCCGTCTTCAAAGAATGTACAGTTGGATGTTTACCCTGTATTTCCCTAACATAGGATCAGAATGACTTTGGATTTTCCTCCAGATATTCGCTTAGCATTTTAGATTTAAAAGAGCGTAGGCCTGTTCGCATGATACCTTTTGTTTCACTACGACATTCTTTAAGTTTCTGTTTTGATGTATCCAAATAAACAGTATCGTCACTTTTTAAACTCTTTTTAAAATTTGACTGTGGCCTTCTTTGCCTTCTTAATGCCGATCTTACTTCCCCGTTGTACCATCTAGGTTCCCTATTGTCGCATTTAAGTTTGGATGGGATGTACGTCTTCATTCCTTCGCGCAAAATATTTAAGAAATAACTCCAGCTGTTCTCTGTATCGGTTGTCAGTGTTTTTGTCCTGTATTCTGGCAATTCTTTTTTCAAATATTCTCGTAGTCCGCTAAAATTCGCGTTGTTGAATAGGTATATTTTACCCTTTATTTGTTAATTTTCACGAACTTAGATTTTAACTCTACAAAAATTGCTTTATGGTCACTAATTCCGTCCATTACTTCAATGTTTGTTACGATTTCGGGCGTAGAAGTCGCGAAGATATCAAGTATGCTGTGGCCCCGCGTGGGCGATTTAACAATTTGTTCTAAGGAGTGTTTTGTGAGAATGAATTAAGGAGTTCGTGGCATGATTCTCTGTTTTTGGCGGATTTTCCTACGTAGTACTTGTCCCAGTCAATTGACGGTAGATTTGTGTCACCAGCGATTATGATAATACTGTTGCTATGCTTGTTACTAAGAGAGGATATTTGGTTGTCAAGCTTGTGTAGAAAATCTGTGCTAGAATCTGGGGGTCTATAAAATGAGCACACGAATAGGCTTATGTCTTTGTAGTCCTTTATGTTACACCAAATGCTTTCTATGCTTTTCTCGTCTCATTCGTATCTTTGGTTACTAAGATGTGACTTTACAACTATGAATACTCCCCCACCTAATCTATTAGGTCTGTCCCTTCTGTAAATTGTTAAACCGCTTGGAAAAACTTCGTTGTTTGCGATATCTCCCTTGAGCCAACTCTCCGTTCCAACTACTATGTCTGCGTTTGTACTTACAAAGATGTGATCAATATCCGATATTTTGTTTCTAATGCTGCGGCAATTTAATGTTATAATTTTTATTTCGCCAATCACTTTTTTTTACGGTTTTATGTAAGCTCAGAAAACTGTTTCGCGACGATTCGTGGTTAACAGAGTTATATTTGCATGCATTACTATCTGTTATGTATTTCGAGGCACCAATTTTATTAACTTTACGTGGGTTGTATGTTGTATTAAAGCAAGTTTTTGTTTGTTCTGTTATTTTTGGGATCTGTGAGGCGTAACCTGATCTCAAGTGACAAAAAGCGCTGGATTCCACTTTATTTATCCCAATATATGACCTGCGTTCTTGCCTTCCAACTATGCTAAACCCTAGAAACGTGTTCGTGTAACCTACGCGCTACACACTGTGATGCCACGGCAGTATAATGGACCCCGGAGCGATTTAGGGGTACCCGACACCATGAGAGGACAGGCCTTAGATCAACAAAGTCCGCTCCGATTTCCGGACAAAATCCCAACAATCAATCTCTCACAAGAAGTTTTCTCGGGTTTCCCACCGGGTCAGGTTGATAAAGTGCACCGACTTTTCGAAGGCTGACTCTTTGACCCGGTGGGAAACCCGAGAAAACTTCTTGAATACCATACGCCGGGAAAAACTGAGATCCTTCAATCAATCTCTCGTTTAAACCCTCTATTCGGCTCCAAACGAGCCTTCCGCGGTCAGTACGTGGCACAATACTACAAATACTTAATTTAAGAGGGACCTTCAACTCCGCCTCAACTCGTTTCACCTACGAGTGCATCTCCTTAAAGGAGCGCAGGATCTCTTCAGATCCACGTTCTGAGGCGTCGTTTTTTCCCACATGAGCCACAATGCGTAGCTTTGAGCAACCCTTATTACTGACGGCCGTCTTCACCGCCTGCGTCGCCTGGGGTTCCCCGCCCCCTGGTATACACCAGGACGACAAGAATCCAACACCTCCCTCCTGTTGAACTCTGCGGCGCAGCGGATGCATTATACGCCGGACGTTAGAACTGCCTTATATAACGATTCGCTCCCTTCCCGGGCGCTGATGTCTTACTCCAGGCAGTGCCCTCGGAGTAGGGGTAGGAGCTGCAGGTACGGTGGTACTGTCATCCGTCAGCACCTGGTACCTGTTGGAGACGGGAATGGTTTCTTCCTCTCGAGAGTCCAATCCTCGCCGCAGCGTTACCTTCCCCTTGCCCCGAGATCGTCAGACCTACGGACATGAGATACTCCCTCTTTGAGAGATGGCACACGAGGTAGGTCTCTAATCTCCCAGCCACGTGTAGCATTCGGACGAATCCGTGCATTCTTATGGGCGTGGCGGGTTTTCGTATTCCCGCCCCGAGTACCATCTCTCCCGAGGGGAGCCCTCCCGCCGACGATCTCCGAACGAAGCTCTCACACCATCCTCTCTAACATGACGATACGAGCCCTTAGAGCTGCGCATTCGCCAGTGCCTTCGAGCATGGCATCAGGGGACCTAGGTGAAGCCATCCTAATCAACAACCGAATGCCCAACAAAAGCTAACCTGTATACACTATGCTAAGATTTCTAAGAGGGGTTAGCTAAATGTAACTCACTCAATATGTTACACCTTGGAATGGAATATGAAGCCTAAGCGGAAATAACGATTCTTAAATATGGTCTGCTCGTCAGGGGAAAAAAAGAAAGTGGAACAAGGAAAACACTCACCGATAACTAATCAGAGTCGAAGGACAAAAACCACCGCAATTCACTGAGAGAAATTACTACTATTACACACTAGTGATAACTAACCACAAACAAAACGAAGACTATACAAACGAAACTTTGTATTGGTTAACTCTACACTACACTTCACTAGATGCAACAGCAGCAGGCTGGCAGGCAGGTACCTATCCTCTGAAATAACTACAAGCCACTATGTTCACCCACTAAAATTACCACCACACTATTCAAAACTAATAACAAACAGGGCAAAGACTAAATAAACTAAACTATTTCACAAAATGAAAGCTAACACCACACTACACTTCACTAGGGAAGAATATGCACAGAGGCACAAAAGTAACAGCAGGCACACGGGTAAGCTCGGCTACAGTCTAACGACGGTATCGGGTGACCGGGTTCCTAGAGTTGAGGGGTGAAGGCGGGACTGGCAGGGGGGTGGAGACGAGGGGGGTTGTGGTATCGGGTGACCGTGTTCCTAGAGTTGAGGGGTGAAGGGGCGACTGGTAGGGGGGTGGAGACGAGGGGGGTTGTGGTATCGGGTGACCGGGTTCCTAGAGCTGAGGGGTGAAGGCGCGACTTGGAGGGGGAGGAGGTGAGGGGGGTTGTGGTATCGGGTGACCGGGTTCCTAGAGCTGAGGGGTGAAGGCGCGACTTGGAGGGGGAGGAGGTGAGGGGGGTTGTGGTATCGGGTGACCGGGTTCCTAGAGTTGAGGGGTGAAGGCGCGACTGGCAGGGGGGAGGAGGCGAGGGGGGTTGTGGTATCGGGTGACCGTGTTCCTAGAGTTGAGGGGTGAAGGCGTGACTTGCAGGGGGGTGGAGACGAGGGGGGTTGTGGTATCGGGTGACCGGGTTCTTGGGGGGGAGGCGAGACTGAGAGGGTGTGGAGGAGGCGTGTTTTCTATTGTAGTCTCCGTACTTCTAAACTCGGGAACCAAGTTGAAGAGGGGTTTGCGTTTCGATGGTTCACGGTTCGTTGTTCATGATTTTGTCTCCGCATGTCTCTCGGTGGCGTCGAGTTTAGAATATTGAGTGCGCCTAATTAGCGATAAATATTTAAGAGTAATGGGATGGGAAGTTTTATAAATGTAATTAGCGATGTCCGATTTTTGAAAACGATTGTTTTCATAGTGAGCCGAGTGTTGAGGAAGTCCACCCTCAACGAGACAACCCTTCCAGCCAGCTACGAGGTTTTTCCGGACTGTGTTCATTTTTCACCCCTTCTCCTCACCCGAAACCTTTCCCTACCCCCATTGTCACCCACGTTGCCCACGCTCCTTCTCCCCTCCCTCTTCCCCCCCCTTTTTCCACTACCCTCCCCTTACTTGCTTTTCAGCATATATAGTAGACAACGAGAATATGACTGTTACCAGAAGATGATGTAGTTGCATTGAAACCGGTCGTATTAATAAAATTTTATTTTTGTGGAAAATTGCTAATTTTAATTAATTCTTTCTTTTGGTTGTTGATCAGTTCTATCAATCATTCTGGGATCGTATCCCTTCAATATGGCTGTGTGTTTTATACGCTTCAATTCCATGTCGTATCGTGGTTTTGTGGCAGGGAAAGTGTGCACGCGGTTCATTACACAATTGAAGGCTGCCATATTTTCTTGGTAAGGGTGGTGAGAGTCAGCCTTTATGAGATTTTCAATGTGCGTTTGTTTCCTGAAAGTATCAAATTCGACTGTCTCGCCATTTATGAATACGAGTATGTCTATAAATGCATGTGCGTGATCGTGTTCAACTTCGTGGGTGAATTTAATTGATTTGTGTGCGTTTTTAAGTGTCTCGATTAATGTATGGAATTCGCACTTCCTTGTTTTCTAAGTAGCAAATATGTCGTCCACATACCTGATCCATATTATGGGGAAATAATCGAAAGTGTTCCTTTTTACGTTTGTTTTCAAAATAGTGGAGAGGAGTGTTGGCGACGAAGCGTGATAAGGCATTCTTTATCTCCGTGCCTCGTGTCTGTGAATAATATTTTTCGTCTAATTGGAAGTATGCTGCGTCTATGCAGATTTTTGCTAAAGTGATGTATTTTTCGACAACAACCGGAATTTGCTGGTTGCTCCTTAGCCATTCGGCTATGTTGTCACGGGCGATGGAATAGCGACGCTGGGGAATAATTCCTCTGCGTCGGAGGATACAATGATCTCATTTGGGAGGATGTGTACGTGGTGAATGTTGTCAATGAAGTTTGATGCCTGCGGATCCCAGTGCTTTGTCCTGGGCGTCGAGCACTTTGGGAGTTCGTCTGTGGGGGAATTTAATGCTGCGATAATGATTCTCGTTTTGTTTCCGGGTTTTTGTTTCTTCGGTAATGCGTACATGTGTGGGACTTTTGGGTTTTGCGATTTTTTAACTGAAACGTGTAATTTGGACTAAAACTGTGGTGCAACTGTCGAGTGTGTTTTTGAGGTCGGTGATAATTTTGTTGATGGGATTCCTATACTTATACATAGTTCGACATGAGGACCTTCATCAATGGTTTTAATGGTGCAATGAATGTAGTCTGATTTGTCTAGTGTGATGGTATTGTTCCCTTTGTCGGATTTAAGGCAATAACAGTCTTTATTTGTATAAATAGATAAATATATTGGAGAGAATTGGGGAAGTTGGACGGCATGAAGGGCGGAAGGAAGTGTGCTAAATTGAAGAGGGACTTGCTTTAATGACCAATTTCAGGGCGTGTTTTTGCTTGGAAGAGGCAGGTTAATGCATCGCTTTATAATTGCATATACTGTGTCCATCAAAAGCCTACCCTAATCTGTAGAACACCTCTAATAATAAATTGGAGTCCAAGGATAATTGTAAAAGTGACCGTGTGAGATGATATGCCTTCCTCTGATCGTCAGTTTTCCTATGATGGTTCTGATCAGGGAAAAATATAAATCTTGGATCATTTCTCAACGAAAATTTCTCCGGGGGTAATTTTTAACGGTAAAAATTAACTAATTAACTAATCACTAGAGAGTTGAAGGCTGTCACTGTAATAAATCAAGCTAGGCAGCGTGTATAGTAACGTTCTATCAACCCATTATTGGGCTTTAGATTGCGTCATAAATTGTTGGTATTGGAGAATAAAACGTGCGGGCCATTGAAATATTTCGGTAATGTCAACTGCCGTAGTAATTTAAAAAGAAGAAATATCAATTTCCGTTATGGTGGCTGGAGTGCTTGGCAGTAATTAAATTCCAATTTAAGCCTTTATTTTCATGTCTAAGATGTAATGAACACGACGGTTTAAGTGAAAATAAAGAACTGTTTAGAAAGGCAAGAGCCGCTTGTCCAGGGACCGTGATATAGTTTCATAACGATCGATTGTGTTTGGTGGAAGTGTGAACTCATGTTTCTTTTTTTCACCGTCAGTCATAGATACAAAACCACGGTGTCATAAATACAAATGTCATTATAAAATTATTATTATTTGGTTATCAACCATTCAAGAACCACACTTACCAGATACGCCTACATATTTACCCTCACGTAACAAGGCACGTTCTGAAACCCCACGCTACAGTAAACCTTCCTTCATCTCTTCACGCTTCCCTCCTCTCTTCATACTATCCAACAACCCTCTCTTATTCCTTTCTCATTCCACATATGCCCAACATTCTCCCCTCTATTACCTTCATCAACATCCCACTGCCGATCAATATGCTTTGCATCCATTTTTACTATTTCCTTATGATTTCTTCCAACAAACCCCTCTCCTCGCCCGCCATACCTAGCTTCCTCCTTCACTTCCTCCCTTGTTTTCCTTTCGGTCCATTTCATATTCTCCACACATTTCAAAAGCCTCCAATCTACGCCTCCTATCATCCGCCTTCAATGACGATGTTTCCGTGCCGTATATAACTACCCTTTACATAAATGTTTTTACGAGTATTTTCTTAACGTCCATGTACACTCCTACTTCCTTACGAAAGACTTTTTGGCTAGTCCAAACATTCTAATTTCATCCCTACTTCTTTGACTATTTTGGTCCAAGACGTACTCGAGATGTGTCCGTCCGAATTTTGTGTGAAATTTAGTTTTTCTGTTTCTCGAAAACGGCATTTTGGAGCCATCCATTACTACTTTTTGTTTGCAGTTAGTAGGGAAGTTCCAGTTCATTACGTAATCGTATGTTCCGCACCTTTGACACGTCAAAGTCAATTTTTCGCGGTCAACTTTATGAAAGACCATTCAGCATCCATAAATATCGCATCTACTCGTTTGCCCCTTTTCCCCGATTGCAGGATATCGTGCATTAAATGTTTTCAGGTGATCTTTACAGAACTCTTTTAAAAAGTGTATTTAATCCTCGTCAAGAAAACGTTATCTCGTCAATACCAGAATGCCATGAATCGAATTAAATATATTTAAGATCGTTTAGGGGAATACTTCGTCAGTTGGAAACGCTCAAACCGAGCGTCCCGTTCAATTGCCTGTCTGCGTTTACAAGACACTAGCGTCGGAAATGGCTCCATATTTAGACAGAGTACTTAACAATCCATTGATTGAACACACGATACCCAATGTTTGGAAACTAGCTAACATCACTACTTCATTTAGTAGTTGTGATAAGTAGCATCCCAATAATTACGTACAATTTCTTTGACCTAAGGGTTATATAAGGCTCAAGAATGCATAATTGTAACTTCTATTATGGAATATTTCGAAGGCCGGGATTTATTGAGAAGGGATCAGTTTGAATTCCGACAATTATATTTTTGGCGACATACTCTTTTTCCACAGCGTTTTGATGTCGCGTGAAGATAAAACTCAGCTCGATGCGATATTTTTAGATCATAAAAAGGCTTTCGACGAGGTGCCACATGAGATTCTAATCGAAAAATTGAATAGCTTTTGGATAGACCATAATATGGTATGCTAGATCAGAAAATAGTCACACGGGACGTTATTGATGGTACGGTAAGTAACACAGTCGGAATAACTGCGGATGCTCCCCAGAGAAACGTCATTGGACCGCTTTTATATATATTATATATCTATGACGTAGGTAGCAGAGCCAGAAATTAAATTTGCCTGTTTTTTGAAAACGCAGTAGTTTATAGATATTTGCAGCCAGTCTAGCATGGGTACTTTGGAAAATGATCTTACGGCTATTCAAGATTTGTGCAATGTGAGGTTTTTGGAGTGAAAGCTTTGTGTTGTGAATGTGTAGAAGCGCACTTATTTACTTGAAAATGTAGCATGTGTGCAGTATCTGGCATGTTGATGAGGCGGTATTATATTACCATATTAAGATAGTATTAAATCACTTGCACCATGAGACAGCGAGATTAGTTAAAAATATAGCAGTGTGACAATACCCGTGAAGGATTTTTAGTGGGAACCGCTTTAAAAGTGAAGATACATTTTTAAACTGAATCTCCTTAGTAAATTGGAGGTCACCGAGCTTTCCGAACCCAAAGACATGTTCATACTTTAAAGATCAAGAGAGAGACTACAGAACGAAAAAATTAAGATGGCTCAGTGGGGGGGGGGTTCCTCCCTCTGCCTGCAGCCTTGTGTCACATCCCTGCCCGTGTCCTTGGGGAGGTGACTGTTGTATGTTGCATGCCCATGCGGTACTGGACTTTCGCCTTCTTACTTTTCTAAATCTAGCGGACACGTTATTGGATATATTTTTTACTGCATATTGAGATTTTTTGTTAGTTGATAGTATACCTGTTTCCATGGTTGTAAGTTAAAATAGCTTTTGTATGGGTGTAACCGCCATTACATCGATATAATAGTCCGAAAGTTGCCGCAAGGGCGTGTGGCAGAGAATGTTAGGTCGCCACTCGTAAAAGAAAACAAACCACATGCAAAATCAACACCTCCATGCAAACCCATACCCACAGTTGCAAATACAAACAACCTTTAAATCTTAGTAAATGTTCGGTGGTAAATTTCTTTAAAAGATCAACGGGATTTGTTTAAAAAAGTTAGCTGGGGTTGGCCTAGAAGTAGGTAATACGGAAAAATACCTAGGAGTTACATTCATTTAAGGCTTAACTTGGGGGACCCACATACGTAAAATCTGCGGGCAAGCATAAGAAAAATTGGGAGTTTTTAGACGCATTGCTGGCAAAAGTTACTCCAAGGTCAAGGAGCGTCGTTATCACGCTCTTTTAAGGCCTCATCTAGAATATGCATGTAGTGTACGGGGTCTCAATGAAAAAGCCGTCTTTCGGGAAATTGAGAAGGTCCAACGCCGAGCAGCCCGTTTCGTGGAAAACTGTTAAGATAAAACAAAAAGCTTCATTACAATGCTTCTAAAGTTGGGAGGAGGGGTCATTGGAAGAAAGACGATTTAATGCTAGCTTGAATTTACTAAATAAATTCAGATCCGAATATTTCAGCACCAAGGTCTCGCAAATAATTCGCACTCCAACATATATTGGTCGGTACACAAAATTCAGGAAATAGATGCCAAAACTAGCAGACTCAAGGACTCCTTCCGATGGAGAATACGGGATAACAATAGCAGAGTTTTACTCGAAGATAGCAAAAATGGCACTTGTCACCCTCGGCGTCTAGGGAATAATTAGGTCTATTCAATTGCATGCACTTTCACTAGCCTCGTGTGTACGCCACTGTGGGCTTAGGTTTGCATAAATATGTTGATTTTGCACGTGGCTTTGTTCTTTTTTACGGGTGATAATCTTGACACAAGCAAAGATAATCTTGATTGCAAAGATGGATGAGAGAAGAAGATGGAAAAATGTAAACACAGAGTTAGGCAAAATGAAGTACAAAGAGTTAAACAATAAATTGAGAAGGGCCACAAATAAAGCAAAAGAAGAATGGTGGAAAACGCAATGCGAGGATATGGAAAGTTTACAGAAGAAGGGTGAAATTGGTGCTCTATACAGCAAGGTTAAGTTATTATCGGGAAGTAAGAAGGCAAGATCTGTGCTAACAGTTAAAGATAAATGGGGTAAGATAATAGTTGAACCAGGAAAAATCCAAGAGAGATGGAAGGAATATATAGAAACACTGTATGGCAAAGAATTTTGGCCGACAAGGTTAGACATAGAAAAGGAACATGACGTAGAAGAAGATAGCTTAGGTCCAGACATACTCGACGATGAAATAGAAAGGGCATTAAAGGAGATGAAAGCAAATAAGTCTGTGGGGGTGGACAATATTCCTGTAGAAATGTTGAAATGGTTAGGGAAAGGTGGGAAGAAGGCCATATATGGACTGATTCGTAGTATCTATGAGGAAGGAATCTGGTCGGAAGATTTTGTGAGATCGGTGTTAGTTCCTATTCCAAAAAGAGCAAAGGCTTCGTCATGTGGGGATTACAGAACAATTAGTTTGATATCCCACGCAGCTAAAGTTATTCTCAGGATCATCAACAAAAGGATAGAGAGTAAGGCAAATGATTACTTAGGGGATGATCAGTTTGGGTTCAGGAAAGGAAAAGGTACGCGTGATGTCATTGCAGTAATGAGATCACTAGTCGAGAGGAATATAGAATACAATCAGGACGTTTTTGCCTGTTTTGTAGATTTCGAAAAAGCGTTTGATAGAGTGAATTGGGAAAAATTAATGCGTGTATTGCAGAAAATAGGAATGGATTGGAGGGACAGGAGACTGATCCGCAACCTGTACATGTCTCAGACTGCTCAGGTGGGAGTGGGGAACTAAAACTGCCGAATGGGCAGTGTTAGGAAGAGGTGTAAGGCAGGGTTGCCCATTGTCACCGGTACTGTTCAACGTATATGTAGAGGAAATTATTAAAGAGGCATGGGAAGAACTGGAGGTAGGAATGAAAGTGGGAGGGGAATTCGTAAAATCGGTTAGGTTTGCTGATGACCAAGCATTAGTTGCTCAGTCAGCCAAGGGGTTGCAAGCATTGTTAAGTGAATTGGAGGTTCAGTGCGATAAATATGGGATGAGAATCAATATTAATAAAACAAAGGTTATGCGATTTTCCAGAAAGAAAAATGCTAAGCTAAATATTAAAATAGGCGGGGAAAAATAGAGCAGGAAGAACAGTTTACATATCTCGGAAGTGTTTTGGACCAATACGGTCAAAGTGGTAGTGACGTAAGGAGAAGAATTGCGCTAGACAAGGAGGCTTTCTCAAGGAGGAGGGAGTTGATGGCGGGGACGTTGAGTAGGGATGTTAAGACAAGACTCGTAAAAACTCTGATATGGAGCGTAGCTATGTACAGCGCGGAAACGTGGTCGCTGAAGCAGGAGGATAGACGTAGATTGGAGGCTTTTGAAATGTGGGTGTGGAGAAGAATGGAGATGGTGAAATGGACTGAAAGGAAAACAAATGAGGAAGTACTAGAAATGGTGGGGGAGGAGAGGGGTTTGTTGAGAGAAATCCTATGGAGGCAAGAAAAATGGATGAAAGGCGTATTGAGCGGTAGTGGAATGTTGAAGATGGTAATAGAGGGGAGAATGTTGGGCAAGCGAGGTAAGGGTAGGAACAGGATAGGGATGTTGGACGGGATGAAGGGAGGAAAGAAGTACACCGAGATGAAGAGGGTCCTGATATAGATTAGTTTGCTAGGTGGGGAGTCACAAAATGTTTATTTGATAGTTGTGTCCATCCAAAAACCTACCTTAACCGGTAGATTACCTAATAATAATAATCTTGACACCCCCCGCCACATGCCCTTTTGGTGGCTTGCGGGGTATTACGTAGATGTAGATGAGAAAAATTACAGACATTGTTCCCATGAATTACTACCTTGACATGGTGGAAGGGCTTGTGTGTTCCGATGACCCTTAGGGTTGTGCTGGTGGAAGCAATGATAATTGCTCCCGCTAGGATCGCCCATGCCAGATAGGTCGAAGTTTAGGAGCCAGACGAAAGGTGGTCCACGTCTGTTCCTCAGTTAGGCGGCTGAAAAGGCGTCTGACCCCAGTGGAGCGATGGTGACAAGTTAGAATCACTATTGAGGAAGGCAACGGGCGTGTGGCGGGAGTGTTAGGTCGCCACCCGTGAAATAGAATTCAACTATGATGATAATGAGTCCAGGCAACTATGGGAATTGGCCCAATTGGCCGCTTATCGTCGCTGTAACGGGTTTAGGCGTCGTCTGAGACAGTCTTTTCCAGGAAAAAGTGATAGATGCAGCACAGAAGACACGGAAGAGGGCCGGATTAGTAAGAATAGGAACATTGGATGAAAGAAAAATGTTGAAGATACGAAAATTTAGAGAATATATAGCGAGAGATGGGTAGATGTTTTATGTCTTTTCGAGCCGAGATGGAAGAATAGCAGGAGGGTTACAATATTATATAACTTAAGGGATGAGCGCTAAGATATTGAAGAGAAAGACAGAAAATGAATGCTAGATTATTATTTGTAGATTTAACAGCCGAGACATCGCGCATGATCATTATTCAGGTCTGAGTGGCACAGAGCAGCCATGAGGAAAAAGAGGGCGATGTGGTCTACGATGAGTTAGAGGACATACTATAATGGCGAAACTTTTGAAAGTGACGGGGGATTGAAACGCGATGGCGGGCGAAGGAAGAGATGGTGATGAGGCACGAAATGGGACGATGGAGTAGGGACACATTGACAGTTTAGAAACGAGGAATGGCCGACGGACAATGGAGTTCTGCAGGAGACGGAGTAATCATAACAGACACCACAAATGGCTCGGGCATGTATGAGAAATTCCCGGGGATTCATAGAAATATCAGTTAATACTATAATAGTATAGGGTATAATACTAGGCGCAGGTTAATGAAGAACTTGAAGAATTTCAAGAAATCGGGTTCGAATCCCGGTCAAGGCGAATGATTTTTACTTTCTGAAATTGTTGCAATAAAATTGAAGAATTTGTCGGGAACGGATGCGGGCTGTGATCACAGAGTGTCAATTATGAGTTGAAGCGTCCGATTCAAAAAAGAAAAGAGTGTCTTTGAAAATGGAATTAAGAAGCATTATCTGGAACGAAAAAAGGAGTGTTAGTCGGCGGTAGATATACTTATTGGTGAGCAGAAGAAGCGTGGTACTATTGAAAAAATGAGAAGACATCAAAAAACATATTTCGAATTAGCTGACGTAACTATGGGAACTGTAAAGAGGATAAGGACACGGAAACCATGGATTACGGACGAGATGGTTATAAAGGAAAAAAATGGAAGAATTTAAACACCGAGTTAGGTAAAATTAAGTTGAAAGAGTTAAATGATTAACTCATGCGGCAAACAAATAAAAGCGAACAGAAGCGTGCTGGGAGACGCAGCGCGTGGTAATTAAATTTAACAAAGGAACGGGTGAAATCGGTGCTGTGTACAGGAATGTTTTAATACAGTCAAGCAGCAAGATGAAAAGATTTGTGCAACAATCGGAGATATAACCTCATTAATTAAACCAGGGAACACCCAAGAAAGACTTGATTTTTTATATACCCAACGGTTTCATAAGTATTCACTCCGTGTAACCCTGAAATCGTTGAACCTTCGTGAAATCCACATTAAAAGATTATGTACTTTTTCACCGAATTGAGTTTAAGATACAGCGCGTTTCGGTGACTTGCGGGATCATTAGGTGCACATTTCATTCACATGTAAAACTGGAAGATGCGCGCACCAAGGACAGAGGGGGGTGGGTGGCTATGATTGGAGGGCGAGGAAGGGTGCAGCGGAACACACCCTCCACAACTCCAATTCCCTCTTTGCGACACAAAAATCATTGATTTGAACCACAAAGGTATTTCTTCTCACGAGGTGCAAGGATTCTGAATAACGTGGTCCTAATGCTATAGGGAGGGAAAGTAATCCTGGTCGAAAGTAGTCTGGTGTGTAATCACCCTCTGCCACACGGCTGACTTGCGGGCTACCATGAATAGGTGTATATTTGAATGGAATGCTTGGTACATAAAATCGTACAACTTAGTATAGAAATTCATCTTTTCCAGAAAGGGAACTTAAAAGATTTTTCCAATTATTATCTTAAGTAAGACCTTTTATGTAGTTATTGTGAAAACATACAATGCTGCGACTGAACTTGCATGGACATTTTCGTTTGTTTTGATGTGATATGGAATACATATATACTTCTTAAGAAAACGAAAAAAGGTCGCAGAACTTTGAGGTTTGAACAGCTTTAAGGCAACAAAGGGGATTGAAGTCCCAAAAATACATTGAAATGAAGAAGGGCTTCTTCTTTCTTCTTCCGAAATCAAGCGTATGGTTTTTTGAAAAGAAATGGAGAATGTTAGTCAAAACACACCTTGGGAAAGCAAACACAGTCATCCAAAGTGCCCTAGGAATTGAAAGGGCAATTCTGTGGGATTACAACCTGGAGGATGACTCCACGGCATTCAAAGGCAAGGGCGCTGCAGGAGAACGTGCAGGCCAAGTGTCACTTGGGACCACAATGGTGACAGACAGCACCCAAAAAGGGAATTATGCTCAAATGATTACCAAATAAGCTTGCCAAATGATTGCGCTCAAAGCGCTTCTGCTCACGGCAAATAAAATGCCCTGTGAAGGCCCAGTAAGACCCAATAGGAAGACGGCTGGCGACACAATAGCGCGTAAAAGGGTACCCCAGAAAGTCCTCTACATTGGGAAATAAACAAATATCTAGGACGTGACGACGCTTCCGCAAGGGTACTGAAACAGCTTGCACCCGAAATTGAGCCCTTCGTAAAATACTAGATTCATAACAATCGATTTTGGAAGGCTTAGTTCCTCTAGACTGGAAAATATCTAACGTGTTGGCTATCTTTATAATTGGAGTTAAACAGAACCCAAGTCATTACTTACCTAGATCTAGCTGTCTGGTGAAATTTCAGAATACGAGGGTAGTCTGAAAACTAATGCACACATGCTTGTAGACCACAAACAAAATGACGTTCAGAAGCACTCATGGTGACATGTGGAAGTAACATCCTCTCTCAACACGCATGCGCAGGTTTGAGGTCGTGTTACATTCATCCAGTGTATTTTGAGAAGCGGAAGTATGGAGACGTGTTCTAGTGCTGTGTCTACGCGACTTATCTCGAATCCAGGACTCGACAGCTGCCTTCACCTCATCGCCCGAGGTGTAATGATTACCCTTGAGGGGTCCCTTGATGTGAAAAAAAATAAAACTCGCAAGGCTCAAGATCGGGGGAATAAGGAGGGTGTTGCTCGCAGTTGCTTGCAGTATTCCAATCGACGCTGTTTGTTCTCGTCAGTGAGACGGCGTGGTACCCATCGTGCACACATAATATTTTACGGTATCCCAATTGTTCAATAATGAAGTCGACACGTTCCCTGGATATTGCGAAATGGTTTGCGATACGCTTTTGAGTCATTCGCCGGTCCTTTTTAATCGAATCCAGTGATCGGACGTCCGTCGAGTGTTTCATCAACAGTTATGGCTTTTCCAGGCTCGCAACCACGAAATTTTACTACCCATCGATTTACAGTAGACCTATCAACAGCATCGTCACCATAAACAGCCTTTAAATGACGATTAATCTCAGTGGGAGTCACTTATCAGCAGCTAAAAATTTGATAACAGCACGCTGTTTAACTCGCGTTGACGTAGCACTAAAACACGTCTCCATACTTCCGCTCCCCAAAATACACCAGAACCAGCGAGTTTAACGATGACACAAAAGGAATAATAATGGTCCCACACTAATTGGGTAGATCAGACCACAAAGATAAAATAATAGAGATAGATTCCAATACAGATAGATTCAAATACTCTTTCTTTCCCAGAACAATCAGAAATCATAATAGTAAGAATCCGAAGTCCATTTAGAAATATTAAAAACATTTAAGTTGCAAGTCGGAACAAAATTAAAAATTCAAAGATTGTGCATGTGTATGTTTGTAGGTTTGCATGTGTGTGAAAGGGTTTGGGCGAAAGGGTTCGTGCATGAATGTTTACCATGTTTGGTTTGAGGGCTATAAATTTGTGGCTTCTGCATGCGGTTTTTTTCTAAATTAAGGGTGGAGCCCTAACACCCCCTGCCACACGCCCTTGCGGCGGCTTTCGGGGTATTGAGTAGACGTAGATGTACACTGGATGTATGTAACGACCTTAAACCTGCGCATGTGTGCTTATGGGGGATGTTACTTTCACATGCAACCAGGAGTGTTTCTGAAGGTCATTTGGTTTGTGGTCTACTGGAATGTATGTATTAGTTTCACCTTTAACTATCGTTAGCAACGTCATGGCTTTTCTCCACATTCACCATCTTTTATCAGGTAATGCACCATCTGAGATGGCACCCTTTAGATATGTGAAGAGTCTGGGCCAGATTAAAGCTTAGCAAAGATATCAATTTTGTGGTTTTGTATGCAGCGTAGAGGATATTATTTATTCCAAACTGTACCGAAAGGAAAGATAATTGAGAGAGAATAGTAGAGATAGATTACCGAACGAATAGATCAAGCCTTCCTTGTCCCCTCTCACTATTTGCGACTATATCTCAAGGGGAAACACTGAGAGGGGAAAGGGGAAGCACCGGTGAAAATAGTCGCGATCGCTCCCGTTACCTTCGCCCTCAATTTCAATTTATGGCTGTCTCGTCCCACCCTTTGCACCCTTGCCCCGGGTGCTGTGGTGTCGTGTAAGTATAGGTGTCTGGTATTGTAATGAGTTGTCCATGCTTCACGAGTGTAATGCTGCCTGATAATTATTGACGGCGTTATTATTATTAATTAAAATATGCGCATAAAGACTTAGTCAGATGGCGCTCAAGTTCCTGGAATCGTCATTGATTTTACACCGGACAAAAACAAAAGCGATCGTCATACAATTATTAAAAAAAATCAAAACATAAACCGCTCCATTGGTAATCGAGGAAAATACAATGTAATATGACCAACCGCGTGGAAGGGGGGATCGGTATGTCGTCGGTGTCGGGATCGGAGTCGGTGGAAGGGGCGATCGGGGGGTTCTCTTTCAGTAGATCGCAAGGCGTCAGGTTTACGTGGAAGTAGTGGAGTTGATCCCGTGTGACTGGTGACCCAATACCCCTGCCACACGTCCCAACGGCGGTTGCCGGGATATTGTGAATATGTAGATACGCTAATATAAATAAAGCTATCCTACTCAAGCGTTGATTGGGAAAGTATGCGTACCTAATTGCGCTATTTTAGGAAAATATAATGGAAAGGTGCATCCATGCACTCGGAATGCGAGCGAAAAAAGAACGTCGGCGAAAATTTCCAAACCCTCCGCGCTCGCCGAGAATTCGGAGATTTCGAAAACAATTGAACAGTTTTCCGCGTTAGCGCTCCGAGCGCCTCTCTCCCACAGCGGGCCAATTACTTCCATCCGCTCCTTTGGCTTCTTCTCGTAATGGCTTCCCGCATTTTTGTACATTCGCCTTCTCTTTTAATGCCCACCAATGGCGGTGCTTGTAATTACTCTATTGAAATGAAGCCGGAGTGGGGAGGCTCTTCTCGGCTCCCTCCTCTCCGGGGGTGGGTCGGCTCCGGGGGTGGACATTCCGGAGGCAGTCGCGGGGCGGAGGGCGGGAGGGAGAGGGAAGGAAATTGCTTCGTTAATGGAGTACAAAAATTACAATTGCCGCAGTGGGCCGTACCGCTCCTCCTCCTTCTCCCACCCTTCGTCTCATTTTCTAGAGTCATCAACGGGGAAGGAAGCGAGCGAGCGAGCAGCTCACCACTTGTGTTTTTTCAATTTCTTTCTTCGAATGAAGAGCTCCAGGAGTCGGCGGGGGCGCATTTGGCCGGGAGTGGGCCGGGCCCCTTCCGCCCACTCCGCGGGGCGCATTTGGTCGGGAGTGGGCCGGGCCCCTCCCGCCCACTCCGCGGGGGCACGCAAGGGCATCCGCCGCGGCGAAGGAGGAAGGGACTGCGGATGACAGCTCGAATTAAGAAGTCGCGAAAGAGTTTTCGTGTGGCTGTGAGTAACGAGCGCCTCCCGGGCCTCCCCCCCTGCCCCTAACGGAGGCTGGCGGCAGGAGGGCCTCACGCCGAGGTAGCCGGATGCTTCGCCTTGATGGTGCCCTGGGAGCTTTGCCAAGTTCAGCTCGAGAACGCCGCTCGCGAACGGAAATTCGTCGAGCCGAGATTGTCCGCGACCCAAAGTCGCCCAGTTGATATTTCACAACTAACGACAGCTGATTAAAAAAATTGAAGGAAATGAAAATCTCGGTGATGGATGGTGCAAAGTGGGCACCTTGCTCCCCAAACATCATTCATTAGCATCGCCACGGTCCACAAGTTTTATTTCGTAGGATTTATGGGATATTTTAAGTTAATTTTGTGCCTTTTCGCCTTTGACCTACATGTCTTTTACTAATTTTTCAGTTTTAAATGAAAAATATTAAATTAGAGAAAGCTAAAATAATCAAACCAGACCAGGGCAGGAAAGGAACTATGGTGCATAACCCATTCCAAATGATTGCAACAAATAAGTATAAGTAAGGCTTCCAAGAAACTGCGGGATCCACCGCGAAATTAACTTTTGCTTGAGTCATCGGCTAATGTACATTTCAATGCAAATATTTCAGGGAGTAGAATTCGTCCATTCGTCCTTCCTTTATGTTTCTGTGTGTTGAATATTTTGTTTCCGTGCGTTTGCATGTTTACTATATATATATAAAAATACATAATTGATGCGGAAGTACTCACAAGAGCAATGTAACTTTGGACGGCACAATAGAACACAGAATAAAACAGATAACACGAAAAAGGACACTCACACTGTAGATGAGTTGAGCTTCCGGCCTACTCCGAGGCCTTCTTCAGGTCAGACTCAGAGTCTGACTTGAAGATCTCTATATATATCTATATATATATAATATATAGATATATATAATATAAATCTATATATATAATATATAGATATATATAATATAAATCTATATATATATATATATATATATATATATACATATATATATCTGATGACGACGGCCGTGCCGTCGAAACGTAAATATCCAATGTAAGTGTCCTTCTTTTATGTTTCTATGTGTGTGGTGTTTGTTGTCTTAGTGTTTGTGTGTTTGTGCGTCGCCGGAGAGCGTCATTTCCAAGATTATATATATATATATATATATATATATATATATGCACTCACATTCAAACACGAAATCCCGCCTTACGCTGAACAAATATTATTCCACACGTTGGAATATATAAAAGGAATGGGGATAGGAAAACACATAAAAGACGAACACAGGAAAGATGGGGAAGGCGGGTTTGAGCAGATCACAAATGTAAAATTATATATATATATATATATATATATATATATATATATAAACATTCACAGCCACAAGCCTTATAAGAATACATAAATGGGACACTCACACATTATTTCTTGATAGTTTCATTGGAATTGAGCTCCGTCTTCATCAGAAGATTCGTTAGGACTGATTCAGACTGGATACAGTCCCACCGAATCTTCTATCATCCTAATCTTTTGGTCGTAATTGCTCCCCTTTTGCGATTTTATTATTTTTCGCTTGGAAACTTTTTAACTCTGCCTCTTATTTTCTCCGGATCACTGTCATTCCTCGCACCCTCGCCCCTTCACTCCTCCGACTTCTCATTATTTTTCATCCCCTTAATCCTTAGCAATTAGGCTTATCTCCCTTCCTTTCAGAACTCTCACCATCGCGCATTTCACTTATGCCGACTGATCCCAGTTCATCTCCTCCACGTAATCCTCCCCTCTCCCTCGCCCCGCACCCGGAGGAAGGAAATGTCCGTTCCTTTTCTTATCTGGCGAATGTCAAGACGTCTACACTCAGCGTTAAAGGAGGAGACGTCGGGGCAGCTGATGTTTAAGAGAGGTATTGCATGGTACGAAAAGGCAAAGTATGTAGTTGTGCTGGCAAAGATGGATTTGCCTGAGGAAACCATCGTTTACGCATAGGAGTGAATACTTCTCGAGAGATCCCCAATGTGAAATGTCAAAACACTTTTTTGTGACGAGCACAATAACAATCATACCATCGTATATCCGTGAAAATAGGTCATTATCGAAAGAAGGTCATAGTAGGCGAAAGTATTTTTGTATGTTATTAAGGATTGGGATGACAAGGAACCAAGGTGTTTGGGTAATAATCTCCGCATAAATAAATCACTATTCATAGTCACTTCCTTCCCTTCTTAAATCAAAGATTCGTACCACTTTCTGGAACGTTTACACCCAATCCCAATTCCTCACAACACCACCATTCTCATGGTCACAATGGACGTTACATCCCTCTATACCACCATTCCCCACAAAGAAGGCTTTGAAGCCATGAAATATCACCTCTCTCTACCAGCCTCACCACACATCCCGTCCTCAGATTTCCTAATCGAACTAATCCAACCCGTCCTCACTTAAAGTGTATTAAAATTTGCTACAAATTCTGCTATCTAAAGTAGTAGGGGCGTAAGGAGAAGAATTGCGCTAGGCAAGGAGGCTTTCTCAAGGAGGGGGGAGTTGATGACGGGGCCATTGAGCAAGGATATTAAGTAAAGGCTTGAAGGCTGATAAGACGTTCATGTTGTAGAGTATGATGTTCGATTGTGTTTATTAGGGATGACATAGTATTTCTTTTGTAGTGATGTCGATCCTAAACTTACCTTAACCGGTAGATTACCTATATACCTATAAAACACAGTAATCGACCCGAAGGTCGGTTTAGTAGGTGATGGTAGAGCTCACCCGTGTACCAAGCCCGACGGCTTCTGAATATTCACACATCAGGGTAGGGGGGCCAGTTCCTTTCACTGTGCCGGTTATGGTTTCCCAGGAAGATCTGGTACCCGAAAAATCAACTAGCTTGG